>MJUT01039473.1:380713-393168 GCA_002080005.1 Gigantidas platifrons
CAGAATCCGTAATTCGAAGAAGGACAAAACAGAATCCGTAATTCGAAGGACAAAACAGAATCCGTAATTCGAAGGACAAAACAGAATCCGTAATTCGAAGGACAGACAATGCAATGGCAAAAACAAAGCAGTAATGGACAGCAAGACAAATAATGGTCGACAAAAGACAACACAGAAATCAAAATATTGAACAACATGAACCCCATTAAAAAACGGGAGTGAACACGTGTGACACGAAAGGGTTCACAGTTCCTGCTCCATTAGTGACACCCGTTGTGTTACTGTTAAACGACACGAATATCATCTAATATATGGAAATCCTGTTGACACCAGTACAAATAATATAAATAAAACCTAAACTCCCTACACAACAAAATGTGAGTAAAAACGAACCGAACATAGTCGTGGCGGACATCGGAGCTAGAAAACCTGAGTAATGTAATATTGGACAAAATGAAAAACACAAACTCCACTGCAAAGTGTAAGCAATTCCTTCCTTCTTGGCTTGTGGCACACGTCTTGTTAAATATCCGATGAGAAGTCATGAATGAGGAAAAGAGGAAATTTTGATTACGACAAACGGAACATATCCGAGGACATTTGTGACATAGATATTCCGTAACGGTTACACAAGTCATGGTTGAGACAGTAAAACTGTCTAAGTGGTGACATTAACATTAACAATTAGGAGTCCTTAGTTCAGTGGTTTCTTTGGTAGAAGCATCTCCTATCAAAGAAATCTTGATAGAAATCACAAGCTCTGAAAGCTTTGAATTCAAAAATAATTTTACAAAATAACAGAAGTGTGGAATCAGCTATTTGCACAAACTTCATTTGGGAAATTTAGTAATAACAATAAGAAACGATTCAAATACAGGAAGTGCCAAACTATGATTGTGTTAGAAGATATTGAAGATACCAAAGTGGTAATCAGAATCCGTAAATCTAAGATACCAAAGTGGTAATCAGAATCCGTAAATCTAAGATACCAAAGTGGTAATCAGAATCCGTAAATCTAAGATACCAAAGTGGTAATCAGAATCCATAAATCGGAGAAGGACAGACAACACAATGGCCAAAAGAAAAAGGGCAAAAGGACAAACGATCTACTAAACATATACATAAAGCTGAAGATAGAGTAACACGAACCCCATCCATGTGCTACGGAAGGGTAAGTAGTTCCTGCTCCACTGATGATTTAATAACAGACCGAATAAAAACAACAAATCTCCCACTTTTTGTTTAAGAGACTTAAAAACACAAAATGACTATTCCAATGTTTCATACAAAACTTGTAATATATCCATAATTGAATAGACAAAATAGTCCAGATCTTGAAAATCAGATTTACATTTTCCTTTGATGTTATTTGAATAACGACAAATATATAGTGTAATTTTATTGGTTTTGATTGTATAAGACGTTTCATAAAATCTTTTGTGTCAATCTCATATCATCTGTTAATCGAATTTATTAATGTCAACGTTATTTATTTCAATCGAAGAGTGAACATTTCATGTCATCAGTTAAATATCAAAGTTGATAGACGTCGGCAGGAAATGGACGATATATGTATTCATTGTCTATCACATGCTTAACATTTACAAAATCTACAAATTCTAACTTAATTTTGTAAATTTTGCATATTGCATGATTTAAGAGTCCGTCTGTTATTAATGTCAAACCAATGTGTATACTTTATCCATACAAAGACGTGACCTAGAAAGCTTCTTTGAAACAGAAACAAAAAGGTGAACAAATATTGTTTTTATGCAAATTTCAGGATTTATCAAAACTTTATATTAAAATTATTGTTTTATCTGGCGAAAAAAATTTTGTTTTTCTCGGAATTTCCGGATTTATCAAATTTGTATATTAATATTATTGTTTTATCTGGGAAAAAATGTTGTCTTTCTCGGAATCAAACTGAACTTCTGTCACTAGAAAGAGCACATAGGTTTATATGCAAGACGTTACAAGGACTACCCTTTAGAACTAGATCGGACAAGTGTTCCAGTCTCTTGGGCTGGTATTCTATTGAAACATACATAAATATAAGTAAATTGTTATTTTTTGGCAGGTTTTGCAGATTGAAATCCAGCGCTCTACCTAGACAGATTTTGGTAACGAGATTGATGGAATACATATACAAGTGTGTCAAAGAACAGTTAGGTTTTATTCCAAACATTTTACAAATAGCAATAAAGTATAGACTCGATAATTTTATATTAACATTCTTGCAAACTGGAACTTTTCCATCTAAAATATATTGGACTAAAATCGTAAAAGAAAACGTCTATTCAATTGAAGAAAATCTCTGGCGTGAAAGACTAGTAAACGATGATGACTTTCAGTTATTTAGAATTATACATCCAAATATAAAACCGCATAAAGCATGGTCTGTGGCGAAGTCTTTTCCCAAATTTCGAAGTGATGCCAAATATGTCGTTGATCTATGCAGCATAGTGAGATATGACAATGGACAATTAATATGTGACAAATGCGGAATACTTTACCAGAACATCATCGAACATTTACTCGTATCATGTGATAGAACAAGAGACAAACGAGATGAATTCTGGCAGGACATTATTAACATCGATCCGATAGATTTTAGTGTGCACATGGACAATTTATCTTCTACTGACTGTATATGCACTGTGCTATCATGTGACACTACATATGAACTCGACCAAGACGAACTATTATTTTTCGCTAAAGGTTGTGTGCATCACGTGGTTTCCATATGTAGACAGTTTGACCAGAGTCGCTATTAACTCTATCAATTTTTTTTCTCTCTCTCTTCTCTAGGTTCATGACATTAATTGCTCTTTACATTGTACATTTATTCTAAAAAAAAAATTTTGCAATATTCATGTAAATCTCTGTTACAAAGGAATAAAAGTTAATATATATATATTTTAATCTTATATGAAGTTGGTGTTAAACACTAATCAATCATTTAATCAAGATTCAAGATTCAAGATTTTATTAACAAGGCTCAGGCACAGTGTGCAACATGAGCATACAGTTATTATACATAAATACATACATATGAAATAAGACAAAAACACAAAAAGAACATTAACATTGGAGAAAAAAAACCATAGTGAATAGAAGTGATCACCTTAGTATCTAATGTACTAGAATAATTTACTGATTCCTTTCAAAAATAATGCTACATTTTTCAATAATTGAGAATTACACAAACAGAAGATACCAGCCAATTTAGCTACAGTACTATTTTGTACATAATATTTTGGAATATATTTGGATCTTAAACTTTGTATTTCAGTGTTATCATCCTTCCCTCCGGCTATATCTACCTGCTGGCTCCATAAACAAAACTCGTATCAAAGTCCGCGTGAGCTGAGCAGGACTTATCAACAGTAAGCAGGAGTTATCACCAAATTCTCCTAACATTTAAACGATAATTCCTGTGAAGATGGCAAAAATAAATAAAATTCATCTACACCATTAGCTAGTTAACATTATTTTTTAAAACATATATCAAATTAAGAACTGTCGCGTTAGAAATATCAACAAACATCGTCCTACAAAAATGTACTTTACAAAATTCTTGATAACCTCTCATCAGACGTCATAATTTTTTACGTCATAAAGGAGGTTGTGACCGTCATGTTTTCTAAACCGGAACGGCATTGGTAAGCAAAACCTTTAATGAAAATGGGTGACTTTGATGTTTGTAATAAAAAAAAATGAATATCCCCATTANCAACAATCTTAACATTTATATAAACCTGTAAAAATGAATGGTATATTTTGCAAACTACTTATGAACTACGGTTTTGGGGAAGCGTATTTTGAATATTTTGAATCATGTAATTTTTCCCGCGAAAAATACAAATATAGATGTATCCGTGTTTGTGGTTGATTTAAGGATGATAAACATGTCATCTGAATGTGAATATAATTGATACTGAAAAATATCAGCCTGCTCGACAGAATATGAAGTTTGTGACTCGTTCGCTTCGCTCACTCGCCAACAAACTTCATATTCTGGCTCGGCAGGCTGATATTTTCGGTATCAATCAAATCACATCCAGATAACATATACTTATTACATATAAACAAGTAGTGATATTCATCGCCAATTACATCTTTTGAGCATTTTGTACACTTTCTATTTTCTCTTGTAATTTTTGCCAACGTCCTGTTTCAATTGGTATTCTAATGTTACAAAGCCTAAATTTAGTTATATAGATTCTATACTTTTGTTCAATAATCTTATATCTTGTAAACCAAAGTCGTTATTGCATTAACAAACTTTATTTTCATTAGTATTATGCAAAAAATAATCTGTTTTCTACAAGATACCGCAGCCAAAAATAATATCTGCGTTTTTATATGAACAACCTAACTTAAAAGATTGAACCAACAATCATTAAAACATGTTATTTGTGTATTCGGGGTCACAAATTATAACATATTAACATATCCGATTGTATATGGTTCCAGGATTTCCTTATACAAAGAAGATGTCTAAATAGATATAATATTACATGAGTTTAATTTTCTACTGTGTATTAATATATACACCATATAAAAAAAGTATATATTCAGTAGATATAGCATGTTCTTATAAACTGATCTGTCATTTATAATGATTAGCTCGAACAGTTTTCATCCCATATGAATTGAAATATAATATTTTTAAAGATAATTCTAGTGGAAATCGTTGTTCTTTTACTTCAATTTGTTGTCTGTGTAATGTTGGATAGTCTCTTATGTTCATTTACATCAATATCCTTTCATATTAATTGATTATCAGAGGCTGTCTTTCGTGCAGTGTAGAATTGATAAAACACTTCCCCATGCTTAATGCGTATATTCTTAATTATACTCTGTGCGTGATAGAGTGTTTCCTTTTTACAATCCTTCAACTTTCAATTTTTTAGATATAATTTCCAAAGCATATATACAAGTCCATTAATTTAATCATATCAAACTATTTATTGGTCTTACCATTTTCCTGATGGTAACCGCGCGTGGTTGTTGTTTGCTTGTATTTGTGGCCTCGTGGTGTGATAACGGGCACAATGGTAGCGGTATTTGTAAAATTATCTCAAACGTATTTTGTTTTCGTGCTAATAACCTCTGTCTGAGAAATAAAATTATATACAAGTTTAAACACCAAACCAATATAGATGTCTAGATGTAGAGTTTATCGGCAGAAGTAAGGTATACCACTCAACTACAGGCTGGCTTGGGGTCGTTTCACACTCAACTACAGGCTGGCTTGGGGTCGTTTCACACTCAACTACAGGCTGGCTAGGGGTCGTTTCACATTCATTTTAGGGTATGTGTTATGTTTATTGTTGAAGATCATCCTACTGTGACTATGATATCTAGAACAGCAATAAATTCGATGTTCCTTTGCACTAATTTAAGTGTAATATTAGATAAGTTTCTTATGTCCATTTAGATATCCTTTCTTACTAAGGCGTGTGTGGATGTTCCTTTGCACTAATTTAAGTGTAATATTAGATAAGTTTCTTATGTCCATTTAGATATCCTTTCTTACTAAGGCGTGTGTGGATGTTCCTTTACACTAATTTAAGTGTAATATTAGATAGTTTCTTATGTCCATTTAGATATCCTTTCTTACTAAGGCGTGTGTGGATGTTCCTTTACACTAATTTAAGTGTAATATTAGAATCTTATGTTCATTTAGATATCATTTCTTACTAAGGCGTGTGTGGATGCAGTGCATGAACATTATAAATTAATACAGACACTGTTCAAGTAAACATTGAGATTGTTTTTATCTTTGCAAGTTTACAAAATAACATATGGGTGGTAAATTTTAAGCGGATTTGAACAATAAATGTCATTGTCAAAACAAACGTTGACCTTGACATATGTATTTCTCTTTTTTTTCTCTTTTTTATATCTCGAAAATATGTTTTTAAGACCCTATTTAAGAATCATCCCTAAAGATTATATATATATTTTATACCCCGACTTAACATCGCTTGACCTCTAGTGGAACACATGGGGTTTTGTTTATTTTCAAGTTATATGTTTATTTCCGAATATCATGATTCAATGGAAATTTTCAATGAAATGATGATGAAGTCCACTTTGTAATAGATCAACACGCTTAGTTGGATTTTATAGTGCTAGCTCACTGAAACAACAGTCCGCGGATAGACATGTCGCCCCACTCGCACGCATATCCAAATTCCGAGCGAACCAGTCTTTGCTCTTTCTCCTTAATGCTGTCTGTTTAGCGGAGAAGTAACAAATACCAATTTTATAGTATTTGGTTTGAGCCGATCGAGACTCGAATCCACGGCCTACCGCACTCGAGGCGAGCATGTTACTAATGTGGTTACCTAACCTCATAAAACAGCTATTGATGAGATTGTTGAAATATTCCACCCGACACAAAAAGTCTAATAATATAGGGAAGTCACATTTTAATGAATAGAAATGCATTCTTAGACATACGGGAAAATAAACAACAAACAAAATATTGATCAATTATATGTGTATGTTACATAAACACATAATTGAGGGGATTTGGCTCTGACTACAAAATGAGTTTTTGGGGAGGGGGTGATTATGCAGCTCTTTTTCCGCAGGGGTGATGGTTATATAGTCATTTTTTTCCGATGTGGCGGGTGGATAATGTGAGGGGGGTAAAGAATAAGAACGGTTCTTTAGGCTCGACGCACGCCTCCTGCTCTTGAAGAATAATATTGTCAGACCGTATGGTATTATCGATAGGGATAGACTTTTCTCTGCCACTAATATTTGACTCGGCTCGTCTATGAATTGGAACATATCGAATTTAGTGAGGACATTTTTTATTCTCTTACTCATAGGTTTCCAATAGTCATTTAAAATGAAGATGTTATAAAACCAGTCTCCACTGTCTGACTGTCTGGTAAAAAGAATATCCAATAAGAGTCCCCGATACAACTTGTAAATAAATAAATTAATATGGATTTATTATCTTATATTTTAATTTCAACCAAATGCTTCTAATTCCATTACGTCTAAATATCGTTTACGGAAAATAACATATATAGCAACTTCATCCGCCTATTCGACCAACACAGTCATTTTTGAAGGAGGCATCTTTAGATTTAATTGTTCGATTCAGTCATTTTCAACCATGCAACGAAAGAACGTCGATATTTCTCAGTTCGATATTAATAATTTCTAATTAAGGGACGAGGGTCTGTATATTTAGATGAAGTAATAACAGTGGGATCATTGATTTCATCAAGAAAGTGATTCGACACGGTGGATACAGGAGATATGTCGCCCTCCGATGAATATGCCGAACTCGGGTTAAGTTCAACGCACAGCGGGCTCACTTCCTGTATGCAGTTGTATACAACCGTGTCGCGCTGGAATGTGTCGAATTGTTTAGCTTTCCAATATAATGTCCACTTCAGTGCGTGCGTGTGTGCGTGGGTGCGTGCGTGTGTTTGTGTGATCATTTTGGATTTAATCTAATATGCGAAGGGGCCATCACTAACTGAATAGTATATTCAGTGGGTAAAGTTGTCGTAATTCAAATATATGAATGTGTATGGTTTTCATGCAGAGGGAATATAAAAATTGGGGTGGGGTTCAAACTTCAGGTGCACAATTGTACCCAATTTAACCTTAAATTACTGCCATTCCTTTATGTAATTTAACGTCTCCAGAAGAAGTAGAAAGGATAGAACCATTGTTACTTTTACACACTAGCGTGGATATTAAGAAATTTTTTTTTTTTTTTTTTTTCAATGATATGATGCCTCAGTTCTCACAGTGCGATGTATCGAGCGAGTTTTTCTTACAATAGGACTATGATTGACGAAGAATGTCATCTTTAATAGCGTTACATCGTTCAATAAAAACAAACAATATCATATATAATGTAGTAGGTATGGAATTAATGGTGTCTCGAGTAAGATTTTGTAAGAAAAAAATAAGATTGACGAAGTATGTCATCTTTAGATTTAACGTCGTGCAATATAAACAAACAGTGTAATATATGTAATATAGTAGGTATGCAATTAACGTTGCATCGAGTAAGATTACGTTAGAATAAAAAAAAATATGATTGACGAAGCACGTCTCCATCCGCATTAGCATGGTGTAATATAAACATCACAATACATGTAATATGGTAGGTAAGCAATTAACGGTGCTTCGAGTAAGATTTTGTTAGAAACAAAAATATGGTTGTCATTCTTTCGTATTAACATCGCAGTATATAAACAAACAGTATATTAACATAGTAGAAAAACAATTACCTTCTAATATAAGAAATTAAACACAAATCAACCACTCAACCTAATATAATATAGAGGAGATATTATACAAATATTCCATGTGATTGTGGTCAATATACAAGAATATTTTCACGAGGTACCTTGAATTGCATGGATGTGTTATATTTCCCGACGCCAAGGGCGGAGGGCAATATAACACATCCATGCAATTAAAGGTACCGAGGGAAAATGTTCTTGTATATTGACCACAGTCACAATGAATATTTGTTATATTATATTTTAATAGTAAAATGATTAATCAAAACTATAAAAAAAAATAATAAGTGTAAGTTTACATACTAAATGAGACAAACAGCAAGAAATTTCAAGTAATCTAACAGATTAACAGTACATGTGCTGTTATTAAAATTAAACCGGAAATCATCACCGGGCAATATAACTCATGTGCGGGAATTTCAAACGTTATATTCCCTGATGGGCGTGGCAAGTGAAGCTAGAATTAGAAAAATAGCGAAACATATTGAATTTCTAATATTAAAAGAAATCTAGTGCTAAAGTATAATATTCATAAACATGATATATTAAAAATCTAAACGATTGCTCTTCACCACATGTGTCGATCTTCGATATAAAACATAACTGGTGGTGTAATGGCTAGCGAGCGACCGATCGTGGGTTCTAGCCCCGGTCTGGTCAAACCAAAGTCTATGAAATTGGTATTTGTTGGTTACCACTAATCATATAGCTTGAAGGAGTAAAGAGCAAAGATTGACGGGCTCGGAATTAGGTTAATATGTCAGAGGGAGCGACGTGTCTACATTGCGAACTGTTGTTTCAGTGAGCTAACACTATTACGGGTATAACTGAGTGTTGGTCCAGTACAAACCGGACGTCGGCATCATTTCATTGAATATGATTTGTTATCGCCATGATGTAGATGATAAATTGCTCATTTGGCGTTAAAAAACATTCACTCCATAAAAATGTTTTATTCTGTGATTATGTTTGTTGGTTGAGATAGTCATTAAGTCATTTTGATATCCCAAGCATCATGGTTATCAGTCAAAACATGATGTTTAATACAAAATAATAGAGAACACATTTGGTGAATAATTATATTACGATAATAACAAAATAGTCGGAACAAGCTAATCAAAAATCAAGAAAATTTCATACAAAGCTAATTTACTTTTGAACACAGATCGCAATTGGATCTAAGACCATGCAAAGTTAATTACTTGGTTCTCAGGCCCTTTTTTGTCAAAATTGATGAGGGAGGGCGGCATTTTTTTTATCCTTTTACTGCTGTGAAAAGTGATGAGGGAGGCATTTTTTCTTCTTTTTTTTGTGAAAAATATGGCAATGTATAAATCTTTTTAATACTTTATTGAAAATTTCAATTTTATTTCTTCCGATGGTGGCAGAAACATCACAAGTGGTTAATTTTTATGGAAACGTCCAATCCGCTGGTCCCAACGTACCATTTTTTATCTCCGTAAACAATTCCAATAAGGTACAAGCTTCGGAGAAGCCCCCTATTATGTTTCCTGGTAAAACTGACAAACATTTGTGCCGAATTTGCACAGAAACGATTGACATTTTGTCTAAATGTCAAACGGAAACACGTTTTTTATTTATACATTGTCATAACGATGCTTTAAATCTCATTTAAGCATGATGCGTTTTAAAGCGTTTCACCGACCACGCGATATAAGAGAAAAACGGATGCGGTTGTTTTTTCCGTACGGACAGCGCTACCGCATTTAAATTTTTTTTTTACTATTTTTGCAAAAAAATCGGCAATGCGGCGACGAATTTCCACATGCGGGCGGGCCTGAGAACCAAGAAATTAACTTTGTATGGCCTAAGTAGTATATGTTTACTTCTAGTTGAATTAAATAATCCAAAGAGAGACAACTCTATTTGACAGCAGTATAGTAGACAATAGCATATAATAGGCCAAACATGGTACCACAAATGTAGACTTTTGAATAAAATCTCAATTACATGTTATAAAACTTAACATTAAGCGATGTTACTCTAAACAGTGAATCAATTATCAATTGCTATACGAATATCCATAATAATTTCTGTCACGTGAATATATAAAATCAAATATGTACCAGGGATATTTTTTTCTATCTGCAATGAATTTCATGACTTCTGCGGTTATACACACAGAAAAAAATATAATGAATGATTATTTTTTTTAATTAAAAGAACGAGAAAAAGGGGGTGGTTTACTAGCTGTCAATGCGTCAACACCTTTGACGACTATAATTGTAGTTACACGTATATTTGTGTGACAAGCTTCCTATCAATTTTATTTGTATATATGGGAATGCTGTGATTGTACGGGGAGGAAAACTATTGCTAGTAATGGGTGAGCGGATCTGGATATTTGACATCCCTGTGAATTCATCTGGTTGTGGTTTACTGTTGTCACTATTACCTATCATTTTACCAAGCTCATTTTTGTTGGTAATGCTACGTTTTAAGACATTGTTGTCTGTGATGTAAATAAATTTCCATACCCAGACTGAGGTTTTATTAACTTTTCTCTATCTTACAGCCTCAAATACTTAGTACTCTGTCTCGCCGCGGGCTTTTGGTAAGATCTTGACTGTACCAATGTTTTCCATTTAATTGTCTTTGATATGTTTTGGTGCTTTCAAATGTCTGGTTCTTTTCTTAAGTGTGCGTGAATCATTCTATTATTTGCTAATAACCCTTTTCCGTTGGAAGACGGTGCGCTGTATCCCATCTTTGAATTGAAAAAAGAAACACGAATGCGAATACAGCGGATATGCAGCTCTAAGTCATTATTAATCTTTTAGTTTAGGGTTTGTGTGTCGCTTATGACTGTTCAAAAAAAAAAATTCCATTTTAAGCTGATCAGTTTCATTGTATAAGGGTACAGTGATGCTATCAATATACATCTGAAGATTTTTATGAGTTCATTTATCATAACAGTTTTAACTAATTGTGTTCGTCGCTGAACACCGTTGTCGGTAAGTTGACTTGATTACTGAGGGTAGGCTGTGGTTCAGATAACGTACTTTCCGTGTTACTACATGTAGGAGATAATGGTGAAATTGATGATGGTCACTTTTGTCCTTCATTGTGTTCACATTCAACTTCGAAAAACAGTTTTTGCCTCAATGGTTTTTTTCAGAAATACGTAATCAACTGGGTGAGAGATGATTCGTAAGCGGTCTGATGAATGACAACGATGTATATTAGAGCATCTTTGGTTCTTGACATAAATATATTTTGTTTGTTTGTTTGTTTGATTGATGGTGTTTAACGCCACTTTTAACAATATGTCAGTTATATCGTGGCGATCAATTTTATTGGTGGAGGAAACCGGAGAAAACCACCGACCTGTCGCAAGTCACTGACAAACTTTATCACATAACAGGCGCGTAGCTCCCTATACGCTAACACGCAGTTGCGTGCACATCGGCGTGTTGAAAAAAAAATAAAGAGCAAAAAAAAAAATATTCACAGTATCTGCTTCCTCGTGTTATAGGAAATATTACGAACGAACAAATCGCGACATTGTATGAAACATACCAGCCTGACCTGACATGTAATTTAGACGAATTCAAGAGGGTCGCTCGATGGCGAACACNCTGGAGTACAACACCTCGCGATCAGATGCCAACTTCACTTTGTGAGACACTTGATGCGTAAACCCGATGCTATATCCTTCTATAGATACCATCTTGTGTATCATGTTGACAATGCCGGTAACAAGTGCTACCGCAGAGTGATCGTTCAGTGTACTACGTCGGTTGAAGACATGTACGATCAACAATGAATAACGATAGGTTGTCATCGCTAGCATTAATGCATATATATCGCGATTTCAGTGTGGATTTAGACAAAGTTATGGAGAAGTTCGTGTCTGCTAAGACACGAAGAACAGATTTTGGGCAATTTGTATTCAAGTTACCCATGAAAACACATCAGAACTCACCTCAGTTGCTTGCCCATTGTCGGTGGTTCACTAAAACTGGTCGCCATGATATAGCTGAAATATTTTTGAAACTTCGGGAAATTCAATTTTGTTACTTAGTAACATCCGCAAGCAAACATCTCACTAAGGAATACTATGTACACATAACGCGCGCAGCAGAGCCTCAGAGTTTAAAAGATAACAAGTATTTACACTGTACATAATATCATAGGAAC
>MJUT01039473.1:394384-434198 GCA_002080005.1 Gigantidas platifrons
TTTTGTCTGGTCCTGTGGATTTGCTAGGGTTTAGTCTGTTCAAAGCTTTGTCTACTCCAGATACCCTGATCTTGATGTTATTCATATTTTTGTATGGTGAGTCTCCTTTTGATGGTATGTGAGTGGTGTTTTCGGTTGTAAATACAGATGCAAATTGGTTGTTAAGCATCTCGGCTTTTTGCTGTGATGATTCTGCCAGTTCGCCGTTGTTTTTTAGTGTGCTTATACCCATCATATCTTGTTTCCTCGATTTTATGTATTTCCAAAATATTTTGCTATTGTTATCTTTTTCTGGGTCTAGCATGTTGTTTAGGTAGTCACAATAGCTTTTATGTAGTTTGTTCCTAATTACAGTTCTTACGTCTTTAAAAGCTTTCTTGTCGGATGGTTTCCCAGTCTTTTTACTCTTGTTGTATAGCCGTTGTTTTTTCCTAATAAGCCTTTTGATTTCTGTTGTTAGCCAAGGAACATCATGGTGTTTCCCTATTTTATTAGTTGGTATATGTTTTTCTATGCAATTTTTATGGTCTCCTTGACTAAATTCCAGTTTTTTTCTACATCATGACTTGTAGGTTCAAGGTTTGACAGAAATTTGTGCATGAAAGATGTTAGTTCTTTCATGTACAAATTTCTGTCAAACCTTGAACCTACAAGTCATGATGTAGAAACAAACTGGAAAGTGGCGTTAAACACCAAAAATCAAATCAAATCAGAACGCACCATTTTGCATCTAGTAAAAAAAACCTAGACCCCCCCCTTCCAGGTTTGGTTGCTTGCACTGCAAAAAAGGCTAGCTACGCCCCTGCATAATGTTGTACACCTCGCACTGATCGAGATTCAAACTCACGACATTGATGGTGATAGGCACTGATTGCATAGGTTGTTGTAAATCCAAGTACCATACGATCACGACCACGACGGTCCCTGGCATAAACATATATACATGTATTTATATTGATTTAATATCTGTACAACATAATTAATAATTATACTACGATTATATCTGTATTACAGTTCTAAATGTGTGAGCAATTCACACCATGAAGTTACAAAAACGTAAACAACGTAAATATGACAATTGTCACTTACCATTCTGTGATCAGTAAATAAATTGCCAGAAAATAGGAAGTAAATAAACATGAATAAGATCTCCAACAACATTTATTGATAATTTTACCACATTTTCCAATTGCGAGCATGTCATAAGAGTCTAAATCATGTTCATTTTACACCATAAACTCATTATGCGTGCGTTCTATAAACGTCTAAACCACCTCGGTGGTGTCATGGTTAACGTTTTGATTTCGAGCCCCACAGTCATGTTAAACCAAAGACTAATTGGTATTTGTTACTTCTCTATTAATCATGCAGCATTAGTGAGTAATGGCAAAAATTACCGCCGCATAATTAACGGTTTTGAAGGAAAAAACCTACCAATTGTTTTAATTTAATTCTTTATTTGTTTAACGAGAATTGCCAACAGTCAAATCCCCATGATATAGCTGAAATATTGCTGAAAGTGGCGTTAAACACCAAAAATCAATCAATCAAGCCAACAGTCAATGGCTACGAGCGGTTTGATCCAGAATAATGATAATGTGTCCGAGTGGATCGACATGTCTAACCACTAACTGTTCTTTCTGTTAACTAGCAATATTTAAATCTATAACTACTCGTGTTCCTCTAGTTCAAAGCGGACATTTTCATCATTTCATGGAAATGCAACTTTCTCGCAATGCCTTAGCTGAACATTTACTGCTGTTCATTTCGGTATTAAAAAGCACTGACTGAAAACCTCTAATTGTATTCGTCAAACAATAAATTATAATGAACGAAATAAAACCACCAATGTGAACACATTTTTACGTGTGTCTCTAGTGTAGCAGTAACAGATAACCCTTCCGGAGCACATGTGTTGACCCCCGATTTTTAGTGGAGTTCGTATTGCTCGGTCTTTAGTTTTCTGGGTAGGTTATTGTTTTTCCTTTTATCCTTTTTTCTTAGGCCATTGTATTGTCTGTCCTTTTTCTATCTACGGCTTTTAATTACCTCTTTGGTGTCTTCAATCTCTTGTTAATGGTATGTAAGAAAAAAAAAAGAAACAAAATGTAATGTGTTCACACACATGCACAGACCACCCTGTAATACATGTAATCCTAATTGTGAAAATACATTGAGACAAACAGAAAATAACACTAAATCACTCTCATTAAAACAGGCATTACTTTAATATGTTTACGTCTAAAATAAAAGTTTACTCATTATAAAACGGTTTCCAATGTAACCTTATAATGTACAATAGTGACTGCTGGATCTATATTCACATAAATTTGGTGCCAAGGAAATTACAATTCTGTATATATAGATTGAGTTTAATCTTATTGCAAAAAGACCGGTTTCAATATGTCTCGATAAATGGACATTTCAAAGAACAAAAGACAAATTGGGAAAATTGGTTTGAATAAGTGAATTACAAGGACACTTTCTGGGAAAGCTAAACGTATACATCGTATTCTTATCATGATGTGGTTTAATTACGATTGACATTTTAAAAAAAATGTGTCAGTTGATTACACAAAGAATTGCTTCATGAACTGGGATATAAACACAATACTGAGTCTAGATATTTCTATCAAGAATACAATAACCCATTGTGGAATCTTAGCAAATTAAAAAGATACGTATAATATGTTATGTACTATATAATACATGTGTTACTTACCTGTATTGTAGGGTAAAAATGTCAATCACGATACGTGATTCTAACATTTTGTAAGATAAATAATGTTAGGGTTAATAGAAATATTGTTTTAAACGCCACTTTCATCAATATATAAGCTATATCATGGCGGTCAGCTTTAATGGTGGGGGAAACCGGAAAAAACTACCGACCTGTCGCAAGTCACTGACAAACTTTATCACTTAATATTGTATTGAGTACATCTAGCATTCTAACTCACAACCTTTGTTGCAGGGGCGAATCCAAGGGGGGGGGGACGCCCTTAAAATCCTGGATCCACTCCTGTGTTGTGATAGGCACTGATTACACATGTAGTTATAAATCCAACTACCATACGATCACGACCATCACACCCGTTGTAAGATGAATATGATTTACATTTAATAGCTATGTCAAATTTTTTTATATATGTACTATTCATCACAGGCATTTCACCGATGGACCTTAATTTTCCCGTGTTTGACATGGGGGTACGTATTTTCAGGGCTAGTAACGTTGTAGGGCCTCTATTTAATTGTGGGTCCTGGGTCCACACGAATACTAGAGTATTTTTCTAGTATGCGTGTGGACCCAGGACCAATTTTCCCGTGTTTGACATGGGGGTACGTATTTTCAGGGCTAGTAACGTTGTAGGGCCTCTATTTAATTGTGGGTCCTGGGTCCACACGAATACTAGAGTATTTTTCTAGTATTCGTGTGGACCCAGGACCCACAATTAAATAGAGGCCCTACATCGTTACTAGCCCTGAAAATACGTACCCACGTGTCAAACACGGGAAAATTAAGGTCCATCGGTCAAATGCCTGTGCTATTCATTATAACTTTATGGTCACAATGAAATAGTATACAGTTATTTCATGTGTAGCCAGGCAATAGATCAGAATATTTTTCCCGAGATTCTGAGATCAGCTCAATAGAACATTTAGCTGATCTCAGAACCAAGGTAAAAATACTTCTGATCTATAGCCTGGCACCACATGAAATAACTGTTGTATTACCTAATAACTATCCAGTAATTTGCTTTATTTGTAAGACATTTCTTCCCCGACATGTGAAGCTTAGATTCTAGGGCTCCATATTAAATTTCCATCTTTTTTCTCCTGCATATAGTGACAATTCTGGTATTAGATTGTAGGGTTTTGGCATACTGGAGGTCTATTGCAAGTAAAAAATCAAGGAACTGATAGAAATTTAAAGAGCTTGAAGATCAAGGGGAATTGACAAACACAATATAACAGATTAAAAAACATAGCACACAAATGCATTTTTGTAACTCAAACCCAATTAAAACATTTAAAAAAACATGCGTATTCCTGACTTTCTGCTACAGTGGGTGGCTAAAAGTATTCGTTACCCTCGATTTTACGCTATATATAAAACCACATTTTTCAAAAACAATTATTGTGAAGTCATTTCTAACCGGATTTTGATCATTTTTCCACCAGAAGAAGCAGAAATATTTAAAGATTATTTGTTTATTTTAAAATAGCATGATTTTCCGTTAGATTGCCTTTATTTTCTTATGATTTAAAGACAATTTTTGTTTTCTGACGTCAAATTTGCTATATATCTTAACAAAAATAAAATCGGAAAAATCGACATATGTCATTATGTGTTTAAATCACCAGTAAACAAAAACCATGCAGACAAAAATGACTATTAGATAAACAAATAAAATTCAAAGAATTATGCATGTCTTGAAATAAATTTCATAAAAAAAATCTGCCGAGAGATAGCTTTAAAATATATAGTAAACAAATCGAAGGTGACGAATACTTTTTGCACTACTCTGTACAAGGAATTAAATCATTTTTTTACTGTCAGGCCATGAAGAAAGTTTGTTGTCGTCTGTCAATCAAGTCTTGATCACCTGTGCGTTTGTATAGTCACAAAACGGAATGAGACACGAAAAAACCAGGAACCGTATAATGAATATTCATATATCAAAATACAGAAAGTTCAGCAGGCAATAGAACGTACCGGGTAATAGAACGCCCCGGGCAATAGAACACAGGAATGAAGTTTATGAAAAATGGTTAAAAATGTTAAATACCAAATAGACAGCTATTTTATAAACTATTAGGTAATAATCTTGCACGCCGGCTTGACAGATATAGTTTGCATCATTTTGCGTCATTTCTGGTATAATCCCTACTGCCATCGACTGTTTAATAAAGGAACCAATGAATTGTACTTGTTCATTTGTGTTAAGATTTAGTTCAGGTATATAATTTATCAATTGGATTTGACATGGAATTTTCTTTTTCAATTTTTTTTTAAATCCTTACAATTTCATTACATTAACAATTAATCAAGAAAATTGAAAAGCATAAATATCGTTTTACCATGGAAACAGAGTTGGAATATGATGCTATTCCTGATATATTTGAGAAAAAAATGATAACTTGATATCTCTGTCATTATAATTAAGAATGTATTTAAATACATCGATAGGAGGTCGTATTTTGCTATTTTGAAATGATTACCGGAAAGGAACAAATTAAAGTATGACATCAATGTCTGGGTCTTATTTTACTAAATGTATTTAATTGAAGCTTGCAAACTTCTCAGAATACAAAATTATTCTTAGAAAAGCAAAACGAAATAGGAACGGCTTTAAGAATTCTTGTAAAGAACTGTCTGATAACTAGGACGTTTAAAAGTTAAACTGCCTATATTCTGTCTGATGCCTATGAAAACGTCGCAAGATAGTATCGAACCCCACACCTTCTTCACGGACGACAACCCGTCCACTATCGTTGGTTTCTAGTGCTCTACCCACAGAGTTGTCTAGCACATGTGGCTGGTGTCGTATAAATCTGGGGGTCTAATTAATAATGTTGAAACCCTAACCGCGGATGTTAGTGGGTAGATTACCATGTTTTCTTGCCGTTAGAGATTTCTTTCGTGGATTTAAAAAAAACTTAGAGTAGGCGTATCGTATCCGCTACAATGGGCTAAATTATTCGTCCATATCCAACTCTCCACACTTTTCCAGTGGTAGTCAAAAGACTTTGCCTGAATCACCCCATTTCTTCTTCATTTAAGTATATTTCTAATATATTGTTTACGTTTACGTTGTTCTCGTCCTGAATATGCATGACATATTTAGCGTTGGACAGGAAGCACCCAACAACAAATCAATGAACCACACCACCAACTGAGCGAAAGAATATGATTTTGTTACACTCCAGTTCAAAACTCGTACGCTAGGTTTTGTAGTTTCCAACTCATGGATGGTTGACCTTCTGAAGTGTTTAACTTCAAGAAGACATGAACAGTGCTTCAGGTTTAGGCCGACATCCTTGGCACCATTTCAACGTCCCAAGATGTGATCAAAAACCGTAAATTATGTACCTAAAGCAACCACTCTATCAACAGAGCTAAAATATATCTCTACTCGGTCTAGTAGTAGAGGGGTTAAGTAAATTTATTATGATACCCGAATGGACATGTTATTAACCTAACATCGTTGCACAGTTCCCACAAAATAGTTTTTTTCACTCAATATTGACGGCGTATATCCTATATTGATTAATCCTAGAAGGTGATTGGTATCATCCATCAAAAGAGTAATTACAATTTCAACCATTTTATGTTACTTTTGAAAGGGAGACACAAAGCATAGAGATTTTGTTTCTGTTTTTTTTTGGTCTCTTGTACATTTGTATTAAAGACAATTTAAAACCAAACGAAGCTACAACGATGTAAACTCGTATTGATTAATTTCTATAATTTAGAAGAGGAGCCGGAACTACTTACCCTTCCAGAACACCTGAGTTCGCTCCCGGTTTTTAGTGGGGCTCGTGTTGCTCAATCTTTACTTTTCTGTGTTGTGTTTTTTAGATCAATCTCTGTCCTTTTGTTTGTTTTATTTTTCTTCTTATGGTCAAGATAGTATCGCCCTTCTTCAATTTACGAATTTACGGTTTCTGATTACCCATTTGATTTGTTCAAACCTTTCTTACACTTTTTTGCTGTTCTGCATCATACTGTCAGTCCATGTAAAAAAAGATTACCTTTGTATATCTGTTTACAAAACCATTACGCTAACAGCAGTGATGGCCAGCCATCATCTGTTGTGTAATGATACGCTAACAACGGTGATAGCCAGCCTTCGTGTGTTGTGTAATATTACGCTAACAGCAGTCGTAGCCAGCCTTCATGAGTTGTGTAATGTTACGCTAACAGCAGTGATGGCCAGCCCTCATGTGTCGTGTAATATTACGCTAACAGCAGTGGTAGCCAGCCTTCATGAGTTGTGTAATGTTACGCAAACAGCAGTGGTGGCCAGCCTTCATGTGTTGTGTAATATTACACTAACAGCAGGCAGTGGTGGCCAGCCTTCATGTGTTGTGTAATGTTACGCTAACAGCAGTGGTAGGCAGCCTTCATGTGTTGTGTAATGTTACGCTAACAGCAGTGGTAGGCAGCCTTCATGTGTTGTGTAATATTACGCTAACAGCAGGCAGTGGTGGCCAGCCTTCATGTGTTGTGTAATGTTACGCTAACAGCGGGCAGTGGTGGCCAGCCCTCATGTGTCGTGTAATATTACGCTAACAGCAGTGGTAGCCAGCCTTCATGAGTTGTGTAATGTTACGCTAACAGCAGTGGTGGCCAGCCTTCATGTGTTGTGTAATGTGAAATCAATTCCATTCGCATTACCAGAAAATCAAATCAAAATTACAAGTTAGTTAGTATGGTGTCGTCAATCATTTGTTTTCTTCTGAAAAGATAATTGATTTCGACAATAACTTGATTCTTTAGAAAACCTTTGACATTTCTGTTCTATATTACTTCACAATAAATCAAATGTCGTTCTAAAGTAGGCAAAATCGAATTTTCATTGCGAAATAGTCGAAAATCATGGTGTAGTATTGAACAAAATTATAGGATAAGTCTAAAAATGTCACTTTTACTCAATTTCCACCGATATTTTAATTATATAGCTTACTGTAGGAGTTAACGGCTCAGTTCTAATCATTGTTTGGTTACTCTTTTGTGAGTTCATTGTTCAATAGCTCAGTTCTAATAATTGCTTGATTACTCTTCTGTGAGTTTATGGTTAAATAATTCTGCACAAATAGTTTTATTATTCTGACAAATGAGCAAGGATATTTAATGTTAAGTGAAACAAAAATACTAACAATCCAAAATATTGTAAATAAATAGACTATTGTTGTTACCTAATAAGTCAAAGTTTTAGTAGTGCCCATATTCCACAACAACAAAAATGAAAATTATATTATATTTAATAATCGCAGTACACAATACACACACGAAAAAAATGTTATTGACAACTACAAACTCATTGAAGCTTTGCTATAAATCTATAGGGAAGTAGATGAGGAAGCATGTTTTATCGTCTATGAGACACCATCCTTAATACAACATGACATAACTTTATCTGAAAAGCCTTACCTTTTTCATCGACGTAACTTTGTATCAGAACTTCCTCATTTAATGCATTGTGTTTTTTTCGTTTTTATTTACTTTCTTTTCTTCTTTTTTTTTTTTTTGCTTGCTTGTTTGTTTGTGTTGTTGTTTAATATATTAAATATAAGAATAAATTTCTGCTGATCGTGCAACCAATTGAAGATGATCTACAATCCCACCAGCCTTATAAGACCACAAGCAATCCTTCCAGTTATGACGCTAACCACAACAACACAAACCACCCCTAGTTGCCCAACAAACCGCAACACAAAATATCCCTCCAGCTATACCATCACCCAAAACATCCCAGCAGTCATTACTTCGACACTGACATGGTTTATTAGATATATTTATGTCTGAACAATGCAATTATTATTAAAACTAAGACCAATCTCTTTATTTGACTAAGCTGTTTAAGCCCATTGGGTTACATACTCCAGAAGATTTTTTTTAATTTTTCGACTTTTTTAATCTTTTGACGGAGTGTACCTAAAAAGACTTATTCAAGAAATGTATCGTGTGCACTAAATTAGATAACTAGGTTTTTTGCAAACATTGCACTACAATTATTAACAATTTGTTAGTGATAAAAGACCCATCAATTTTATATATGTGTATCTTGCGTACCTAAGTGAACACAGTTATTGCAGGAACAATATTTACAAAGTCCACGAAGTTCATTTAGTGGAGTTCGTGTTTCTTGATTTTTTGCTATTTGTTATTTATCCTTTTGTCCTTTTTTTGTGGGGTAATTGTATTGTTTGTAGTTCAATTTGTGCTTTCTGATTACGCCTTTGGTATCTTCTTATTTAACTGCGCAGTTATTTGTCTGTTTAATTATGTTTTTTTTCTTCTAATAAATTTTAAATTAAACCACTTGAAAACAAAGCATTAAATCCATAAAAAGGACAAAAACCAATGTAATTCTAATTTCGAAAAAAGTCATTTTCTCCTAAATCAAGTGAAAACGTAAACCAGTCGAATCAATCTAAAGGCATTGGTTTTATATCGCTTTTTATTTGATAATAATGAAATTGTACCAGCCTTAAATGTGTTTGTTCTGAACTACCACTAAAAGAACACGCTATCAAATGAAGAGAGAGAAAAAACGTCTTGCTATTGAATTACCACTGCTGACTACAATCATAATCAAATAAATATTGAAGGCATTTGTTATCACTGTTAAATATATTGTGTTATTGCAAATACTAATGAAATATATTATGAAATATGACATATCTACAATAATATCAGCTGTTATAAATTATCAAGATGTATATATCAAAAGACCATTTGTCTTTACTATCTCTAATAAAATAGTTTGATCAATGATGTAAAGAGACACCACATTAAAAAACAAATTCATTAATAAATCATAAAAATGTTAATATTTTTTAAGACAATATAAGGAGCTATAACCATCTGTTGTAGCTGGTGCCATTGTTTAATAAATATTGCTTAGATTGATATCATAGTGTGACGTCAAACCATTTATTTTAATAGTTATCATTATGTATGTTGAATATATCTGGACAGTTCTTTGATTGTCTGGTGAGTGAGTGAGTGAGTGAGTGAGTGAGTGAGTGCTTAACGCCACATGAACACTATTTCAGCTATAGCAGATGAGTTTCGTGTCGTATAACAGTAACATGACGGGTGTCACATGGAGAGCAGGAACTGTAGCCCTTCCGGAGTACATGAGTTCATCCCTGATTTGTAGTGGGGTTCGTGTTGTTCGATCTTTAGTTTTCTGTGCTTTGTTTTGTACATAATTGTTTATCGTCTTGTCCCTTTTCTATTGGCCATTATGTTGTCTGTCCTTCTTCGATTCACGGCTTCTGATTGCTCATTTGGTATCTGCGAACTTTTAGTGTGCATTCAAGCGATACGATGCAATCGATGCGATGACGATGGCCTTGTATAAGACCAACATGTTTAGTTGAATTCTATGGTGCTAGCTCAATCAGTCTACGGGTAGATATAAATCGTTCCACTCGGACACATTATCCTGATGCCGAACCAACCAGTCTTTGCTCTTACTATTTAATGCTACGTACATAGAGGAGAAGCAGTAAATTCCAATCTTATTTGACTCTACCGGGACTCGAACTACCACACTTAGATAAATGTATACAGTCTGTTGTTTAAGATACATTTGATTAGCATATTCAGGAAATCATGACTATTGACAGGAAATGTGTCATCTAAATATCTACCAGCATTGTTGAGTAAGCCATTAATTGAAGGGTCGTTCTAGAATATAGCCATAGCCTGGGGTTTATAGCAGTATAAATATTTGGTCAGCACACTTTTCTACCAGACAATAAATGAAAGTAGAATATCAACAATATTGATGGTTTATGTCATATTCTCATAAGACCAATATTTATTACATTTATCATTCCTGAACAAAATCATAGCTTGATAGACAGAATGACCATTTGATTCAAACTGGAAATTCATCTGTGGTGTAGTACGTGTAATGTAGAAAAGTAATAATTGTCAAAAGATTTGATATTGGAATCCAGAGAACGAGCTTTATGCAAAAATTTACAACGATGTCTTTAAGAAACATTATTGCAATGCCTTTAATACCTAACACATATATTCTTATACACAATATATTGACCCTACTACATTTCTGTAATTCAAAAAACTTTACAACGACGCCTTTTTAAAACCTTTATTGTAATGCTTTTAATGTTGTTAGTCATACCATTTGAAAGGCCTATATTTAACCTACACATACACTACAATACATACTCCGGGCGTCGTCCTATATTTAACCTACACATACACTACAATACATACTTCGGGCGTCGTCCTATATTTAACCTACACATACACTACAATACATACTTCGGGCGTCGTCCTATATTTAACCTACACATACACTACAATACATACTTCGGGCGTCGTCCTATATTTAAATATAATTTCATATATAGTCAGTGTATATCAGAATGTGTTCATACAAGTTAAGTCAATTTATGACCTTGTCGTTTTGGAGAAAATATTTCCTTTCAAAATAAAATAAAACAACGTTTTCATAGATATTTTACTAATTGCAATTTTGTTCTTTTTCACATATTAACTTACCTTGACCGATTAAGGATTATGAGAGCATTTGGATTTAATCAAACATGTTCTTAAACACTTGTTCAGCAGCCCTCGGTCAATATAAATGACTACCTCAGTGACATCACAGTAACACGCTGAAAAGGGTCGGAGTGACACATATCAAATATATAGATAATGATAAATTTCATAAAGATCGAGCCGCCAATTAGGTAAGGTAGAGTAGAGTATGTAGCTGGTGGCCCTAAAAGGAAGAATGCGAAGAAACACGGAAAACTGGGATAATTTTTTTTTCTAGTTTTGCGACAGTTTGTTGTGTAAGATACATTTGTTTAGCATATTCATATTTTCATGATTATTGACATGAAATATGCCAACTGAATATCTACAAGCATTGTTGAATAAACCATTAATAAACGGACGTTTCTAGAATGAAGACAAAAACTGAGGCTTATAGAAGTATAAATAGTTGGTCAGCATACAGAACAATAACGATTGAGCAGCACGAACACATTTTAAAATGGTACCTAGTACCAACATATTTATTAGCTCATTGAATCCCTGCCTGCTAACGTTATTGTTTTTTTAAAGAACTTATTAGGGGGTTTTAAGACAAATGGTTTGAATATCATGTTATCGAACAACTCGATAGAAGCATCATTTCGTTTTGTTGTCTTTGTGTCCACATATTACTTTATGAAACATTGCTTTTATAAAATTAACGGAAACGCGACGAAAAATATTATTTATCCTTCGTTTTATGAGAAAACATTGTTACATTATTGTTGTTTATCCACTACATTGTCTGTAAATCATATTTAAGAGGTTCATGTGTATATACCAGACAAGATAAACTGAAGAAAAAAAGGTCGTAATGGCTTTATAACACGGTCACCAATTTTTTTTTCTTGCCAGATTAACAGGACAAATCTGAGATTTACTTGAAGCAATATTATCAGAACGACTCAGATGAATATAATTGACGCTGAATATTATCATGTAATTTATTTAAAAGATTATCTTACAAAAAATATTTAAAAAATAGTAATTCTAGTCCTAATGATAAATTGATTATAATGCAGGTCTATACTCATCAATAAAACCAGAGGTGTACAACATATAACAGTGTTACCACATAAACACATGTGCGTATAAAAAAAATAAACATCATAGATAGATCATAGAGTAAATATAGTTAGTCTGATAGGATCATTATCATGATGAAAATATTATCATATTGTCATAAATATATACGATCACCAAAGGAACTGTATGTTATCTGTTGAAAGATGAAGATGACAATTAATATACTAGTAATCAAAGAGTAGTTGTTTTACTAGTTTTCATGGTATATTGAGGGATAAACAGAAACGGTAAATTCAAGGACAGAAACGCAATGACTAAAAGAAAAACTAGCGAAGAGGCCAACGATGGTCAACAAACCACTACACAGCATACTACAATACGAACACAACTAAAAATGGTTATGAAGGGTTTGGGGAAGAGCAGGAAATTCTTACAGTTGAACTATCTGGTAATAAACCATGAACAAGGAAAGGACGGGATTTGACTACAATAAGTTGTTTGTAATATAAGGTTATGGAAATATTACTTGCGTTGTATTTTTTTTTCTTTTTTCAAAAGGCCCATATCAGAGTCATCATACAATACATAAAATCAAATCATCATCTCAAATCGCTAAAATACGTGAGCTTTATGGTGGTTTTGCTCACACCACACGCCCTTAAATCCCCTATAAACCCCGGCCAGTCCTGAACATGCTTGGGGTCTCAGAAAATATATAACCTTATACATTTTCCAAGATAATAGATGTGGATTTAGCAATATATTATCTTGTTTGCAGTGATGAGGTATTTTCACTGCAAAAAGTTTATTGTTTATATTAATGTCAACACATTACTATACCTGTCAAGTCTGACATATAGTATAGTAAATACCTATGGGAAATCACCATTTTTGTTATTTGTTTATACTTATGTCTCATATCCATTAAATCTGAAATGATAAACAGTGACTGACAATCCGCTTGCTTACAGCTTACAAACTTCCAGCATTGAAAACGTAGATTCACATCCGACTTCTGACACCATTGTTGTAACTTATACAAGCACGTGTAATGTGTAAAAATAAGACTAAAAAATATATATTTGAGCCACACAGACTTTTGATCTGAAGCTCCGTTAAGATGGTCCTTCATAGTCAACTAGCAACTAGTATCTGAGAATATTTGGTAATGATTTGCTGAAACATATGAAGAATCCCGAGAACACCCTTTCTAAGGGATCATCAAAGAACATTTGCAGGAGAATGTCCAACACTTACATGGTGTTCGGTGCGGTCGGACACAATTGTAAAAATATAATAGCATATGATCAACTCTTGCAAAGATTTTTCTAAGTTGGGTTTTTCACTTGGAAGAAGTTTTTCAAATATACTTTTGTCGAAATATTACTCATTAGAGTATTACAATATATTTGTTTGTGGTTCAACATTTCGCAGATAATATGCACATGAAAAGGTAAAAATCAAATTAACTATCACTTTAGTATCTATACTAGTATAATAAATGTCAATAGATTTTTGTCCATAAATTGTTTTAAAAAAAAGTTTGATTTTCTTCTTAGATATATACCAACCACACAATATTAAATTGTACAAACCGAACAGTATTACCCACTTCACACGTTATTAACCTAAAAGTGTTGTAATTTCAAACTTACTTACGTTTTTTTCCCCATTCAAATATGCCTGACAATCAATTCGGCTTAAAATTGAATTCCATGACGCATTTGTTTTCAATACTTTTTTTTCGTATTAAAAGAAATAAGTTGTCAGTCTTCTCCTTTAATACAATTAAATGTACAGACAGATCGTGAGAAGCTATTCATTATCTTTATAGATGCTTTTTATCATTCAACGATCGTACTTAAGACAAAACGTACTGAGGAATTGAAAGTTTATCCTTTCATTAACCTAACGACAAAACGTTAAATTAGAATCCAGAATTGCTTTGTGTCTTTGAATTTTTTTTCTTTCGCAAAGCCAGCAAGACTTGTCATTTGTATTTGTGAATATGTTTATGGGGATCTAATTTCATGGTCTACGATCGTACAACGTATAAGTACATGTAATCAACTTCATATTTATCAAACTAGGAAGGATTCTTGACCTGATTCATAACCATGGGGAGGAATTTCGTTTTATTCCTTAGGTATCTTAACATATCTCTGAGCAAAAAGTCGAAATGACAGGAGTTTTAATAACTGGGTCGATACCTCTGTTGGTGGACTATTTGACCCCTATGGTATCATCCGTCCACTAGTCAGTGTGTCGGCACTGACATGGTGTATTAGATATATTTATTATTGATATTTACAATTCCAAAAAATAATGTAATTATTATTAATTAAGGTTCCCCTCCTTCGGGTGATATTAGCAGATTTAGGTTATCATGCTTGGTTCCTTTCGTTTTATTGCTCCCAAACACTTATTTTTTGGCTTTCCAATCTTCCTGATGAATGTTTTTCCAATCTTCCTGATGAATGTTTTTCCAATCTTCCTGATGAATGTTTTTCCAGAAACGCATCGTGTGCACTAAATTAGATATCTACGTTTTTATTATAATGACCAGTGAGTATACTATAGGTGGTCGGCTGTGATCGTATAAATTAACAACAGGATCAGACTGTCTACCATAATTAAATTGTGATACAGATGGAAACCATGGGAAAATTACTTCAGTACTAAAATGAGAAACAAACAAAAATATCCTTTTATTAACATGACGATAAAACATTAAGTTAGAATCCAGAATTGCTTTGTGTCTTTTATTTATTTTTTTTTTGCTTTCACAAAGCCAGCAAGGCTTGTCATTTGTATTTGTGAATCTGTTTATTAGAATCTAATTTCAAGGTCTACGATCGTACAACGTATTAGTACATGTAACCAACTTCATATTTATCAAACTAGGAAGGCTTCCCGGTTCCTGATTCATAACCATGAGGAGGATTTTCGTTTTATTTCATTTCTGAGGTATCTTAGCATATTTCTGAACAAAATTTATATGCAAATGTCAGGAGTTATAATAACTAGGTTATTTCTCTGCTGGTTTCATCCGCCCAGAAGTCAGTATTTCGGCAATGACATGGTGTATTAGATACATTTATCATTGAAATTTACAAATCCTAAATAATGTAATTATTTAATAAGGTTCTTCTACCTCAGGCATAGATGACCTTAGCCTTTTTTTGTACTATCCTGTTTAGGACATTTGGTGTTATTGCTTCTAGACATTGGCTTTCCAATCTTCCTGATGAAGGCTACTCCAGAAACATGTCTTGCGCACTGAATTTGATATCTATGTTTATATTATGACATGTGAATGTAATGTTGATGGTCATATGTGTTCGTTTAATTGAACAATAGTATCAGACTGTCTACAGTTTTTTTTTCTTAAATACAATGTAATTAAATTGTGATAACCGATTGAATCTATGAGAAAATTAATTCAGATGAGAAACAAAAACAAATACCACTCTGTCGGAACGATTCTAAAATCCAATCGAAAAATGTAGAAACAGGAGACAACTTCGCCACACCTAACACTAAAATACACGACCGCTCACTTTAAAGACATTGCACAGACACTTCAATAAAAGTGGTGGGATCAAACTTGTTTTATGGGTCCAAACCTCCGCTCTTAGCGAAATGATGTGTCCTTGTAAGTGTTGTAGTCATGTGAGTAAAATGCCAACCCTCACATATAGCTGGGTAACCGATACAATGTACCTGTATTTACCTGTAATTGATTGTCATAAGTATGGCGATCTACGCTATAGACGTTTGTACGAACTTGACCTCAAATGAGATCTTTGCATTGGCTATAGTCGACATTTTAACTGCCGATGTGTATGGGAAAATCTTTTAAAAGCCGTAGTTATGATGAAGTTTATTTATAGCTACACAAAAAATCAATAAACACACAGATCAACTTATATCGGTCAACGCATTGGGTTTAGCACACACAACAATACAATTTTATGCAATCAAGTTCGTACAAAAATATTATCAGCCTTAAAATGGGACACATTGACATTTAAATGGTAGTGAATCAATTGTACGGTTCCAGCTTCGCTGTCACCCTACAATTGATTCACTACTTTTTAAATGTTGATTTCTCCCATTTTAAGGCTGATAATATATAATATTCTCCCTTTGTATTTAATACTGAAACTTTACTTTTTGGATTAAATATATTTGCAATTGATGAAAATACAGTACTAATTCAAACTTTTTATTTCAAAGAAAAAGTCTTGTTCGAAATCCTTAATTATTTTTAGATTTTTGTATATTATTTGTACTTATAATGGTTTTTCTTCTTCTAAAACATGCTATGAAATATCTTGCATCACATGCTGATTATCTCTTATTCTGTCTGAGCATCTTTAGAGTATGTAATATCTTGGAAACAGCTTGATCAATATTATACAAATAGTTCATGACACTACTTCAATTACAACACAATTGGATACATTATATAGACATTCTTAATAAAAATACTAAAAAAATCTCTAGACTGACAGATATATGTACATAAAAAGTGAAAATCTAAGTATCACCATTAAAGTTTAATTTCAAGCAGACAGATCCTTTACGGACTAAACAAAATACCAAAATACATCATACATGGAGACGAACCCAGAAATGTAAAATCGGAAACCAATGTCGGTCGAGTTACGTGTTTTATATTATGTTGGACCGGCTTTCTTACAATGACAAATAGTGAAATAAAAACGTAAAGTATAATATAACCATTTATTAGCTTGTTTCCGAATCCTGCTATCAAAATAATGTATAATCATATTGTAATATGTTTACTTATTTCTATCATATGCATTACATTTAAACAATAAAATATACTTACACTACGCAGCGTTGCTATAAGTATAACGCTCGATTCTTGAGCTTTGTACATAATAGATCAAACATTCGTCCTCCAGCATTATTTGAATATTAGCTATGATACAAGGCCATCGTACGACATAATATGAATGCAATAGTCAATTCTGAACCAAAATGTAATTACCAATACCATCTCTCATTTACTGTACCCAGGTTACAGAATACTTTTCAACAAAGTGTTGATATCTTCCGAAAAACGTTTTGAAAGATAAATTGAGAAGATTCTAAAAAAAACACTTGATTTAACACTGCGGGTATCTTATATGAAACAGGAATGACTTGCCCTTCGTGGGTACGTGTGTTCGCCCCCGGTTTTGTTGGATCCACGTTGCTCGTCTGATTAGTTTTCTGTTGTGTTATTGTTTTGTTTGTTTTCGTTCTGTGTCTTATGCCTTATGTTGTCTGTTTCTCTGGATTGTCCATTCTTGATTGCCCCTTCGGTTTTCTTTAACGCTTATTTAATAGTTTAGTACTCCGATGATAACGTTATGAAATGTCTTAATACAAACTACTAGCTCGGGCGGAACGTATGAGTTGTGAAATATAAACTGTATAATCTGGGGGTATACTACCATCCAGATTACTGTAGTAAAGAAAAAGATCGACAAGAAGAGGGGAACAGTCTGTTCCCATGGGGATGCTGATTATTTGTTTAAAAATATGCCCTCAACAAATATATGTATGATATCGATGTAATCAAGTATGTTAAGGAACTCCCACATACCGATTACTTCATTTTCTCTGTAAAATGTATTTTAAATGATTTTTTACAAACGGGTATTTCTATTTTTATGAGAAATGGTTGTGAAAACATGTAGAAAAGCCAAATGCTTAGACAGATTATGTTTTCGGAAGAGAACTAGAATTAAAATTATCTAGGAGGTCTTTATATTTTGTTCTAGCATCCACATCTGATTGATGCCAATGCGTGAATAGACTTTGTCACAGTATAATAAAAGTAGTTTTTTCTTAACTGCAGACAAAGTCTTAGACATAGTTATAGACAGTACTTATGTCGCACAAGCAGGAAAGCTGGTAATATATATTTTTCCATATGGAATCGTGTGTAGCTTTGGTATGCAATATAGTAGGTAAGTCGTCATGTTCATCCTTACTCAAAATATTCATTGATGATGAAAAAAATTATTTGTAATTTTCCAACATTTCTTTGTAGTATTATTGTACGTAGCATTACCAGAGTTCTTGGAAATGTCTAGTTCCTTGATTTGACACTCATAGCAATGATTGTTCAGAACGGCATATTATGCAAATCCTAGCAACAACACTTGACACTTAATTATGTAGGAAAAAAGTATAACATTTAAAAACAGGTGTGTCTGATCAAAATACAGTCTATCGACTTGTCACCTCTATCGACATGTCGGTAGGCACAAAATGAACAGATAATAAGAATCAATGATCACAACATATATTACATATACATTGTAACATACCTATGATTATTAGTATTAAAACTAGTCTTACCTTCAACTGGGTCGTCAACAAAAATTGCTTCTTCAGCTTCTGCGATTGGTGGAAAGCTAATTCCAGAGAACGTGAAAACAAATGGTGTTTTACTTTCCCAATCAACCATGACTTCATCCGGCATTTTCTTCCTGGTTTTACATTTCTTAGTTTGCGTGTTTGTTCCGCCATCAGCAGATACACTTGAATCGTTAGAGCTTTTATCTTTATTGTTTTTATTTCTTTTGCTATTTCTCTTCAATCTCTTCAACTTGCTTTTCCAAGAATTATATATACTTTCTTCAGACTCTGAACTTTCCTCCTTAGACTCGGAGGACTTTGACAGCAGCCTTAATCTTTTACTTTTTGTTTCACTTTTAGCGTTATTTGGATGAACTTTCGGCATATTGTTGTGTCCAACTATTATCTACAATTTCAACAAATTTAAACTTCTCTCTCTTCTATGAATCTGCTGAAAAACGAATTTCTATATTGAAGATAAAGCTAACCGATGTCCACTTTCCTGCTGCATAAAATATTTCCCATGAATGTGTTTTAGATTCAACCTGGAAATAGACAGAATATTCTAACAATTCTTCTTTAAGAACCTCATATTGCATTTCCGGTACATTGCATCTATGAAACGTATTGAATCTGCAAAATACAAAATTTAAAGGATATAAATTAAACGGTGTTCTTCAATATTGCCGTTTCATTGGCAATAATTAGCTCCCTGATTATAGAAGCAGTTTTGTCTTCCAATCATGTGTTATTATCTTTTTTGCCACATCAAATGATTTAAATCAATTCATCTCAGCTGTGATGCCGGTGTAATTTGTCGTTATCACTATCATTCACTTTGAAACTAAATAATACTATGTGATAATCATTGGAAATTCATACATTTTATGTATATCTATTCTATGTTTAACTTCAATGCACTAACGATTTGCGTCTGTACTGTTTATATTCATACTGTGAAAACCTTTATTCCTGTTCAATTCAGGTTGAATATAGAAAATATTCTTAGAAGATAGCAAATATCTATAGCAATCTCCCTAGACTCTCTTTGCCATAATATGATGTACTTTAAGAATTAAATATGACCACCAGAAGGGTTCAGATAACAATTTCTGCAAACCAAACGGTCAAAGGCATCAAAACGAATTTATATAAGCTCAATAGCTTGTTTTCGGATCCCATTAATTAATTCAATTGCAGTTGTATTTGTCTCACTATGTATGTAATTTGTGATATGTCTTAATTAATAAAATACATTTACACTAAAGGCATCAAAACACAAGTAAGTTATGTGATAACGAGTACAAAGACATTCAAAACAAAGGCCCCGGTGGCTCAATGAGTTGTTAGATGGATTACCTAACAACTCATACAAACCTATCACCCAATACAGAGTGGGTTCGCGCCCCGCTTTGTAAATTACAAAAAGGGTGCCCTCGACTCGCAGCCGCAACTGATAAAGTTTACCAGTTGCTTGTCCATGGTCGGTGGTTCTCTTCGGGTACTCCGGCTTCTTCCACCACTAATACTGGTCGCCATGATACAGCTGAAATATTGCTGAAAGTGGCGTTAAAATCAACCTTCAAAACAAAATGGAAGACAAGACCTAAATAGGGAATATTATTTATGTCACCCAAACTCTGAGATTCGTAAAATATTAAAAAGATAAAAACGTAGATATGAAATTCAGAATAAGTCAGATGAAACCCGAAGAGACGATCAAGAATAGACAATCCAGAAACACAGACATCATAATAATTATGCATTTGTTAGAGAACGAAACAAACAAAACAAAAAAACACAGAACATTGTTTTACAGATATGTTTGATAGGACTATTGCTGCTTGGTATTATCTAGATGTAGGTGATGCTTCTCTAATACACATGAAACAACATATTTTTCCTCTAAGACCAATTCAATTTAAATAAATTTATTAGAAAAGAACTTCAATATATTAGTACTACTTGACAATAATATTATGAGCCGAGTAAAAAGTGTACGGAGCTCTTCTTTTCTTCTTGTGTCAGATAACCAGATAAAACTTTGCTTTTCATAATACAATGAGAAACAAAAATACCACATTGACGGAACAGTTCCAAAATAAAAAATCGTGGAAAGAGACAAAATAGATACCCCAAGCACATATATACATTTTTGTATTACCACCGCTCACTCACTTTCCCGGCTAAGTACAAACACTTCAATAAAAAGTGGCGGAGTTAAACTAATCATAGCTGATTCAAGTTGCTGAAGGCTAATTATATACAGTCCATACGGTCACTTCTATTAAGCAGCCACCTGTATTAAAAGGTCATATTTTTCTTGTCATGTCATAGAAAATTTCATATGAAATGGATCTCTATTAAGAGGTCACCTGTCTTATAAGGTCACTTTTTCTTTGTCTCAAAGGCGACCTCTTAATACAGGTTTGACTGTATGCTTCAAGATATGATTCTTGCTTTATTCCAAGGATTGATGATTGTATTAATTGAGCAGGCGAAATATGTGAGCAAATGTTAATGATTTAAATGGAAGGTTACAGACAGGTTCCGTTGACAGAGAGCTCTTGAAGTATCATCATTATCTGCAATATCAGATGGTTTCTGTCAGTATAATGTCATCCCGTTAGGTTTGAACAATGCTTAAGATCTTTTTTAGAGAATGATAAATAATATTGGAAAATATTTAGACGGCTGTATATGCTTGTATTGGTGATCATCTTGTAACTAGGGATAGCTGGGAGGAGCATTTGACACACTTAAATAGGATGTCATCAGCTAATGTGATTGTTTATCTTAATAAAAATAAATTGTTCCATCCCACAGTTAGCTATTTATGACATACAGTTAGACCATGTTAAATGAAACCCATTATTGCCGACGTGGATGCAACTGGCAGCCTCCTGCAACATGTAAAAATACGAATAGCTAACCCTTCTGGAGCACATGAGTTCACCCTCGGTTTTTAGTGGGGTTCGACAAATTTGACACATTCACATAAACAGTCTACATGTGTGTTCGATAGCCTTACAAACTTGACACATTTATGCAATCATTTTGTGTGTGATAGTCTGACAAACTTGACACATTTATATAGTCAGTTTGTGTGTGATAGTCTGACAAATCTCACATAGTTTTATAATTTGTGCTTGATAGTCAGACAAACTTGACACATTTACATAGTCAGTTTGAGTGTGATAGTCAGACAAACATGACACATTTACATAGTTTTATAGTTTGTGTGTGATAGTCTGACAAACTTGACACATTTACATAGTCAGTTTGTGTGTGATAGTCTGACAAACTTGACACATTTACATAGTTTCATAGTTTGTGTGTGATAGTCTGACGAACTTGAATCAGCAGCATGTGCATTATCTCTAAATAAACCTGATACACACGCACACATTCACATTGCGTGTGACTTAATAACAAACTTCGCATAGATTCTGCTAGAAGAATGTGTGTCACAGATTGGTACAGTTTCATACAATATGTAAGATGTTCTTCCATTATAAAAATCATGAATACCTAATTTAGTATGAGCTCGTCCAATCATTAGTTTTTAATAAAATCTCCCTCGGTCATTTTGGCGTCCTGTTCAGGCCCTTTGGTTTGCTTGTTTCCAAATTTCTTTTTAATTATTTGGCTTTCTAATCTTTTGCCTTTGAGCGTACCTGATGAAGGTTGTTCCAGAAACGCGTCGTGCGCACTAGATTTGAAATATATCTACGGTTGTATTACTATCACTGGGTAGATACCACTGCTGGTGGACTATTAGTCCCCGAGGGGATAGTATCATCCGTTCAGTAGTCAATGTTTCGGCACTGACGTGGTTTATTATATATATTTGTTATTGAAATATGCATTTCCTAAATAATGTAATGTTTATTAAATTTCAGGTTCTCCTAATTTTAGGCATTATGCGATCTTAGCCTATTTTAGCGGTCTTGTTTAGGCCCTTTGACTTCTAAGACTTTTTAAATTATTTTGCTCTCCAACCTTTCGACTTTGAACGTACTTGATGAAGGTCGCGTGCACTATATTTGATTTCTATCCCCGGTTTTATTCTTTCATTTGATATGTCTTTTGGGAGTTTTTGTTTAAATCAGCATCAGATACGATATGAATATATCACTATTATATAATAAAACAGTTACAACAATCCCTTTGAAAACGACATTTGACGTAAACTGTCAACAAATTGAGTGATAAATGTCAATATGATTTGTGCAAGATAAACTGAGGTCCAAATTACCAAACCAAAGTATGAGTTCACAAATTGAATTAAACTACAGAAATATTCGATATGTGTTCCCAGAGATTATTTTAATCACTCTCAACAGGTATGCCGTATTGATCTGAAAACATTGTCATGTCAGAATTATTGTTATGAGGTTGACTTGAGAGTGTTGTCAATATTATTATATTTGTTATCATTAAATGGAATGACTTGCCTTCCAGCTTTCATAGAATCATGTAAATGATTAGTCGGGGGAATGTACTTAATTTACTACCATCTGTTGATATCAACTACAATTATTATACATTGCACAATATCATTTTCATAGAATTTTAAAATAATAAACTGCTTTTATGGTGGTCTTGTAAATCACATTTTAGTATATTTCAATATTTAGATATTAAGCGTACGTGATGAAGGTTATTCCAGACACGCGTCGTGCGCACTAAATTTGATATCTACGTTTTCATTACAAGAAAAAGATAATGTGATGTATTTTTTCTCATCACATGGTATCTGTCTATCATCGGTTAGCAATGAACCGACCAGCATTTTATATAAAAAAATCGCTGAACGATTTGAAATGAACTTTTGCAGGATATATATATGAAAATCCTAAAAGTGTTAATATTTCCAATCTGACAATAAAAGCGGTTGGAATTAGTTTTTTTTAACAATGACCTATCCCTGAAATGTAATGACCACGAACATACAATGGATTCCCTTAAAATTTAATGTCAAATTATTGACAGAAAGTAATAAGGAGCTGACTGACATATAGATGATTTCCTTTCACTAAATAATTTTAGCTTTAGTGATTTCGCATCTATCCCATTGAGCTTGAAATAAAGGATGCCACAGGTACAGATAGGTCTGCTTCATGCCATGACCCGAAGTTGACAGTGAGGGGCGGTTAATAACGAAACCTTACTACAATAGAGATTATTTCAATTTCCCATTGTGAACTTTCCATTTATATGTAGCAACATTCCAGCAGCACCTGCATATGGAGTACAATGTACATATATCTCAGTGGATACAATATTCCAGACCTTGTGGTTCCTATCAAGATGTCCTTGATAGAGGGTTGCTGCTAATAAGGAAGCTACTGAACAAAGAGTTCTTGGTTAAGTTGACGTCATCACTTCGAAAGTTTTACGGTCGCCACCATGACTTGGTAGACCTTATGGAATATCTGTGTCACAAATGATGACGGATATGTTCCACATACCGTAAAGACTTCCAGGTCCTTTCCTCATTCATGACTTATCTTCGGAAGTGTAACTAGATTAACACGACGGGTGCCACTAGTGGAGCAGGAACTCCTTACCCTTCCGAAGCACATGAGTTCACCCCCGTGTTTAGTGGGGTTCGTATTACTTGATCTTTAGTTTTATGTGTATGTTTTGTAGATTGTTGTTTGTCTTTTTGTACTTGTTTCTTTTTGTCATTGTGTTGTCTGTTCTTCTTCGATTTGTGGATTCTGATTACCCCTTTGGTATCTGCAAACTATTCTTACAATGAAAACTTACTGTAAATTTCTCACACAATTTAAAAAAAAAAACATATTGAACGAGGTCCATCATGAGGGTTACTGCTAATAACTAAGCTACTGAACAAAGGCTTCCTAGTGGTTAAGTTGAAGTGATCAATTCGAAAGTTTTATGGTCGCCAGTAACAGTCAAGGAATATCTGTGTTACAAATGACAACGAATATACATGTTCCGTTTATCGTTATGACAATCCGGTCGTTTGTAACAAGAGTTAAGGGTAAACATTTGTTTTATTATCAAACGCAAATGTATTAATGATAAAAGTGAGATACATATTGTTTGTGTATATCAAAAAGAGTTTTATCAGAAAAGCATAGCTATTTGTGTGTTGCTAAAATAATTGAGTAATACATTATTACTCAAATATTGTTTCTTTGTTGTTAAAATAATTGTGTAATAAGTTATTACTCAATTATTTTAACAACAAATAAAGAGCAGTGGTTATTAACCGTAGTGTAATTAGAGTTGCTGGAGTCAAATTGAGCATTTTGTTGTTGCAAATGTAGATAGACTGGTTCTATGGTATTTAATAAAATATTTGTACCAGTCTGTATGTATAAGCATTGGGGAGAGACGCCAATAAGTATTGTGTTAATTAAAGGGATATTGTGTACGATTTTTTTGAAAATTTTTAGCTGTCCATAAATGATTTGTTTAAGCTATCATTAAACAGTTATGCTACAAAATATACGATCGGTGTTCTTTTTTTGACAAAAAAAGACCCAAAACTATCGTTATCGGAATTATTGTTCGGATGACAGAAATTCAAAGTGAAAGTAAAAGTAAAAACGGAAGTTTGGAATTCTCGGGGGTTTAGCTTTGAGGTAAGGAAAATACTGTTAAGATTCAAACACTTCATGATTGTCACGCTTGTTTAATGTTGTTTGAATCTTAACGTTTCGTAGCGTATTCGCCAATAATTCGGTGTTTAATCTTCATTTTATGAAGGTCAGTACGGAATACAACAATAATTTTGGGTATGAAAAAATACAAATGTGGTAGACAATATACCTTTAATGATCACATTACGCTTTATGTCGGCACTTTGTTTCCAGGAGTAACGCAATTATTGGGGGGNNGGGGGGGGGGGGCGTCGCGTCATTTTCGGCTTTTTTCTTTGTTGATTTGACTCGAATATGTTTTTTTTAGAAATAACCTCATTAGGGACGGACCATTTAACTTCAAGGGGGGAGAGGGTTATGTTTTTTTTCTAAAAAAAATATTCCCAATGTTGCTGAAATAAATATTCTGATTTTGGTGGAGGAAAAGAAATAATCTGATTCAGAGTTTTTGTCATATAACCTAATATTAAATTCTGGAAAAAAATTTCGCGCTTTGCGCGACAAAATAAAAATATTCTAACTCTCATGTTGTCCGAAAAAAAACTTTCTGAACGAAACAAAAAACCAGACCCCCCCCCCCCNCCCCCCCGCAAGTTAAATGGTCGGTCCCTTAGGGTGACCTCCATCGTCTTTCCCGGAACAAAAACTACTCCCCATGATATAGTTGAAACGTTTTTGAAAGTTTTAGCATAGCAGAGAAAAAAACAATTTTGTCTGAATTCTACAGATACAAATATCACTAGGTTTTGTGCTACCAATCTGTATAAAATGCCATTGCGTTTGTCAACAGTACACATTGAATTTTAAATAGGATATTAAACGTGATTCTTGTAAATGTCTTTTGGATTAAAATAAATCGAACCTTTTAAGCTCTGTAAACTTAAACCTGATGACAAATTTCAAGAGATATTAACGACGGTATTTAGACTGAATGACGTTAAACGTTTTATCGTGAGACATGAGAGTGTTGTACGTCACACCAATGACAACGACCTAACAACTAACCCACATTATATTAAGTACTATAGAAAAGTAGAATTCACAGGGCTGTTATCAAAATGGAATTCCTGTCAACTACAGATCTTGTTGATGTATGTGAACTGCCTTCCTTTCTTTCCTAATTTTCATACTGTGTATGTCAAAAAAGTTTAACATACCATAGAGGTAATCAGAAACCGTCATGATTATAGCCTTGCTACCTCTTTCTAGATAATTGTTGGTAGCAAAGTTACTTGCTTCACAAAGGACAAATCAACTGTTGTTGTGACAATACACGATTCTCATCACACTAACATGTTCTTTCCATGTTATAAACATATACATATACTCTGGTTTCCTCCACCAATAAAACTGACCACCACGATATAACTGAAATATTGTTGAAAGTGACGTTAAACACCATAACTCAAATTATATCCATTGTTATGAAATATTAAATTAAACTGTCTAATTAAGCTTTCTTAAGTTCTGTGTTTTTGTAAGAAATGATCGGTCTATATTTGTGCTTTATTTGAATTAAAGGAATAATAAGATCAATGTGAACGTTGAGCATCCCAAAGAGAAAATGAAAATACCCCCAGCAAAGACTACTCTAGAATACCAACATGATAGCTGTGTAAAGCTATCTCCCAATATCCGGCTTGTCAGTGATTTGCGACAGGTCCGCGGTTTTCTACGGATACTCCAGTTTCCTCCGCCAATATAACTGACCACCACGATATAACTGAAACATTGATGAAAGTGGCGTTAAACACCATAACTCTAACCTTAATATCAGACGAACCGAATGTCAAAATGTCAATGCAATTCAGCTCTGTAGGTTTTTCTGAGATCTTCATTGATATAAACCTTATCATCATCAGATAAAAGGGGATTAAAAATAACAAAATCAGTAACCACACAGCTGACGGATATAGTGATATCCATTCACAATCATAATAACCTAATACAATCAGTTCCTTCAATCACACAGCATCATATATCGAAACAAACTAAAGAATCTTGGAGTAAGATTAATATACAAAAAAAATGAATTATCGAGAGACAAAACCATGAAATATTTGAACTCATTCAAAAATATCTAAGCTTGAAAGTCAAGAAAGCTTATAATAACAATTAAAAATTTTCCAGTTTCTACAGATCGTAGTGGTAATGCCATTCAGTCATTCTGTAAATATGTAACAGGGGCCTTAAGTTGATCATCAAGTTGATGACATCGACTGAAGCCATCCAGATGGTGAACTGGAAGTTGATAGAGCTTCAATTAGGGTAATATGATACAAGTTACAGAGAAAGGAAAAAATATTTTTCAGCAAAAAACAGAAAAGTCAAAGATCATCCAAGTAAAGAGTATGATTACAGAGAACTTGCATTTTGACCATAAATGCGTTACAATCATCTAAAACATTTAAACGAATTGAGGTCGAAAAACAAAATTGAAGTGAGAACGAAATCTTGATAGTGCTTTGGGTACTAATACAACCTCTGAACAGTTTTTTTTACTAATATAAGACGTATACAATAACGCATAAACCATTTTATTATACCTCATATATTAATTACCATAAATACATTAATTTGATTGGACAATGGATAAAAAGCAGAACACGTGATCACATAGGACAAAAATCATATTCCGTGAAATAAATATCATATTCCACCACTTCCCGCCAGAGTTGTTGTTCTTTGATAGGAAAACGTCAGAGGCACTCGGAACGCATCATTTGCAGGCAACCGTTACAATGTGGTTTTAAAATATCTGAGACAACGTTCCAATAGACTTAGAAATGTTTGCCAACAGTATTTTACATATTTATGTTTTTCTTGGTTTCATTCGGTATAATAAAACATTTATAGCATGCGGGTACAGGAAATGTGAAAATTTATTCACCCACGAGTATCATATTCCCCTCGGGCGATGCCCTCGGGGAATATGATACTCTTGGGTGAATAAATTTTCGTATTTCCCTCACCAGCATGCAATAAATGTATAGTGTATCATACATTAAGCAACCTATAACAGGCAATGTAGAGAGAACTGTATAATGCTTCTGAACCGCAGTTTTACTCACTGTGCATCAGCTGTTAACAATCCCTTCCACATTCGCTCTGTAGAAATGTAAAAACTAGTAAAAGACAAGAATGTAAAATTATAACAAGAAAAGTTTGAAGATACTAAAGGGGACCAATCAGAAGGGTGAATAGAAGACAAAGGGGACAATCAGAAGAGGTGAATAGACGACAAAGGGGACAATCAGAAGAGGTGAATAGACGACAAAGGGGACAATCAGAAGAGGTGAATAGAAGACAAAGGGGACAATCAGAAGGGTGAATAGAAGACAAAGGGGACAATCAGAAGAGGCGAATAGAAGACAAAGGGAACCAATCAGAAGAGGTGAATAGACGACAAAAGGGACAATCAGAAGAGGTGAATAGAAGACAAAGGGGACAATCAGAAGAGGTGAATAGAAGACAAAGGGGACAATCAGAAGGGAGAATAGAGGACAAAGGGGACAAACAGAAGGGTGAATAGACGACAAAGGGGACAATCAGAAGAGGTGAATAGAGGACAAAGGGGACAATCAGAAGAGGTGAATAGAAGACAAAGGGGACAAACAGAAGGGTGAATACACGACAAAGGGGACAATCAGAAGAGGTGAATAGAAGACAAAGGGGACAATCAGAAGAGGTGAATAGACGACAAAGGGGACAATCAGAAGAGGTGAATAGACGACAAAGGGGACAATCAGAAGATGTGAATAGAAGACAAAGGGGGCAATCAGAAGAGGTGAATAGAAGACAAAGGGGACAATCAGAAGAGGTGAATAGACGACAAAGGGGGCAAACAACGATCTACAAAGCGCAACATAGAAAGTTAAATATGATAGAGGAACACGAACCCCACTAAAGACCGGGATGAACTCAGGTGCTTCGGAAGGGTTGGAAAAAAAATAATACTCCCGGTGTTCAATAAACAATAGCTGCCGCGAATTATTTAAGGAACAATTGTAATGTATAGGCTAACGTCAATTTAATTCGAATCAAAGTGGGTCTTCCTATGACCGTTTTAAGAAATAAATGTAAAATAATAATAGGTCGTAAAGGGCATCATTGTGCATAAGACACAGAACGGAAACAAACATAACACACAACAGAGAAAACTAAAAAGTTTAGCAACATGAACCCCACCAATAACCGGGGTTAAACTCGGTTGCTCGCGAAGGGTAAGCGATTTCTGTTTCTTTTACAGCACACCAGCTACTCGTTTTTAAGTTCAGTAAAACTCTTGTCGGAGATAGGGGAAAATAAAAAATACACTGGTAAATGCATATTCTTGTTTATTTTCTTTCTTTAATTTAAAGATACATTGTATATAAATTAATACAAGTCCACCCATATTATTCCTATTGATTAAATAGCAATATATTTCATATTGAAAGTATCAAAACGTTAGCTTGTAGTATTCACTGATATTTGTACCTTTTTAAAGTAGAAGTCGTCGTGGTCGTGATCGTATGGTAGTTGGATAATAACTACCTGTACAATGAGTGCCTATTACCACTACAGTTGGGAGTTCCAAATTCACTCATTGCGAGGTATACTTGATACAACATCATGTGATAAAGTTGGTCAGTGACTAGCGGCAGGTCGGTTGTTTTTCCGGGTACTCGACCAATAAAACCGCGCGATATAATTGAAATATTTATGAAAGTGACGTTAAAAACCATAACATTAACCCCTACCCCATTTTTTAAATTATGCTAATACAATAAATGGGATGATGAAAACGTGTTGATGGATATTGTCCCTTGCAGACGAGATGATGATTATGTCCGCTTTGTACTAGGCCAACACGCTTAGTTGGATTTGTATAGTGAAACAATAGTCCGTGGGTAGACATGTCGCTCCTGACACATTATCCTGATTTCGAGCCAACCAGTCTTTGCTCTTACTCCTTAATGCTGTCAACTTATCGGAGAAGCAGCGAATGCCATTTCTTTGGTTTGATCTGACCGTTGCTCGAAAATAAACGTCAGAGAATATCGAATGGGCAATCAAAAAAAGGACAATCCAGAGAAACTGGTAACATAGGGTACACAAGACGAAGAAAAACAAAACAAAAACACAACACAATATGTGTTGGACACCACTATGCGCAAACAAACAGAAATAACGTAAATAAGATACCGGTATGTGTCCTCCTACAACTGGAGGTAAAGACGAACCGAACATCGTTTTTATACGGAAATCGTAACGGATATCGCAAGACGGAACATAATAGGACTACACAAAAAAACTAAAGAGATGCGGGGGTGAACTCATGTGCTCGCGAAAGGCTAGCACTTCCTGCTTCTTATAAGACACCCGTCGTGTTACTCATATATACAGTCAAGTCCGGTAAAAGTCTTGTCAGTAATAGAGGAAAGAACGTTCAACCAGATTGTGATGACGACAGTAGAAATTTTGTAGCAATGTCTTCAACCCAGGAGAAACGTAGCCTTTGCGTCAGTAGCTGATCTCTGTGCATAAAACCACTGTACTGGGCACAAGCTCTAGAATAACGAATGAGTTGTGAAATGTAAACTCCATATGCTGGTGGTGTTGGAATATTGCTACTGATGAAGGGGAAGTTGACTATTGAAAGTTAAGTCATCGAGTTTGTCGTAGAGCTTTGTTTATAATCTTCCTCCATTGTCGATTTCAAGGTGAATGTCAACAAGGTAAGAAGCAGTTTTGGGGTATCAGTAGTATCCTTAACTTCAACCTCATTTGGATAGATGCGATGGTCTACCGTACTCGAGTTGAGCATGCTAACTATGTCATCACCGATGCGGTATATGTGCAAAATGTATAACTGTTAAATAAAGGCAAATTCTGAAGACTTGACGTGGAAATGATATAACTGTAGATATGATAACCAATCGATATATAATATGTTTAAGTGCTAGACAATAGTTCAATCAGATATTATCATGATATTATATGTCTCCACGTATAACAGATTGCCGATATTTATCTTGGAATCGGAGTATTGACGCGATTTTTAATTATTTTAAAGCCAGATCTAGAATGACATATCTATATTCTTTACTTCTTTGTCTTGTTTTGAAAGATAAAATATCCTTAATTGCTTTGTGCATATTCATATTAACTTTTAATGTTAATTTTTTTCACTGTGAATTTAAAATATTGAGAATTAATTACTTACCATTGTTTGATTACCTCATTGTACTAGATATAGAATTATACTTTTATCAATTTTCAGACGAATCCAGGAATGAATGCAATTTATTATGATGAGTCGTTATGACTTTTCCATAGAAAATTTCATCGATTTTTCCTTTTAAGTCAAAACAAAATTATCAATTTACTCCTCATTACTTACTATATATACATGTATTTAAAAAGGAGTTTCATTATCTCTGTCTTAATGTTTGTCACCGCGTCGGTGGCGTAATGGTTAGCGTGCTCGCCTCGAGTGCGGTAGATCGTGGGTTCGAGCCCCAGTCGGGTCAAACCAAAGACTATAAAATTGGTATTTGTTGCTTCTCCGCTAAGCACGCAGCATTAAGGAGAAAGAGCAAAGACTGGTTGGCTCGGAATCAGAATAATGTGTCCGAGTGGCGAGTGGAGCAACATGTCTACCCGCGGACTGTTGTTTCAGTGAACTAGCACTATAAAAATCAAACTCAGCGTGTTAGTCTAAACCAAAGCGGACCTCATCCTCATCTAATTGTAAATTTACATGTTCTCGCCATGATATATCTGAAAAATTGCTGAATTGGCGTTAAACACCAATCACTCACTCACTCACTCACTCACTCACTCACCTACTTAATGTTTGTCAAAGGTAAACCCGATTTACCATGCTATGATTGGATGTACATTGACTTCTAAAGATATTTCGAGGGAAGAGTCTTTCTCTTCTTCGCCAGTGGTTATTATTTACTACGTTTATAATAACACAAAATTTGCATAGCCTAACTGTACTTTGATTTTAAAACCATGAAAACTCATCTTACAGAAGTGAAACTGAAAGTCAATTGTTCTTTGCGGTTGTTACACTCCTTCTCAAAACTAACTTTTCAATTATCTGGTATATTTTTCACAATATTGTTTAACATGATCCGAGTTCATAATAAAGCTGAAATAATCTGATTTCTTACAATTCCAGCATTTTAATCAGCTTTACAGCCTGTAGTTTTATAGGATGTCATGAAGAGAAGTGTATGTCTTAATTTGCAGTCTTACATAAGAAATATAATAACACGAGAAGCCAAAAACCTCCATATTCAAAACACAATTGAATTATTATGTTCTGCAAACCAGTTATGAAGGGGTAGGCTTAGAAAAACGATATTTGAATAATATTTTGTGAAGAAACCATGGAAACGTTTACTCTGAATAAAACAACAGGAATCTGTAATTTTATTAATACAAAACGTCAGTCGCTGTAATTTTGCTTTCTATGTAAATTTCTATATAAAAGAAGTCCAGGAGCGAGCATTGATGTTTAACGTCCAGCAAGCAATTTTTCAGCTATATTCAGGACGAGAATAATTTTAACGCCACGGGATTCGAAAAAAGGAAATGTAATGGGTAGGGACGGATAATTTTGCCAGTGCAACAGGTCTCCTATGGACCACTCATCATGAGCATAATGCTCATAATGAGCTGTTACACTGGGTTCTTTAACGTGCGAAGAGAGTGACAATCTCTCAACACGGGACCTCGGTTTTATTTACGTCTCATCCGAAGGACGGGTTGGTTGTCAATTTATACATCCGGCACAACCGACGGAAGCCCCTTCAAACCGAAGAAGCTCTCGGTCCCATTTCTATACACCGGGGTTCCCGCGGGGTTGACCCTTTTTAGAGGACTAGTGCCTCTAGGACGGAGAAACCTGGTGCCTATTCTACCCCCGGCACACCCTCTGGGAGGGGGTAGAAATATTTGAAGATACCAAAGTGGTATAAAAGCAGATGCCACAAGTCGAAAGTCAGACAACATAATGCCGAAGCAAATGATGACATAAAAAGATACACAATGACCCACAACACTAAAGACTGAGCAACACGAACAACCGGATGGAAACTCTGGTGCTTCCGGAGAACCCAGTGCTTCCTGTCCCACTTCTCTATAATTTGTTCGATAAATCATTAAAATCTAACGATTTGTTGTTGTTGACTTTTTTATTATTATTATTATTAAGCTTTAGTCGCAACATATTTATATTTTTCTCTTTAAATTGTCGAAACATAACATTTATTTAACTGTAAAATTCACCCCCTTTTTTCCCTTTTTTCTTGTTTAAATCAATGATCAACAATATTCCAGAATCAAACAAATGAATAAATATAACATAGCATCTTTCCTTTACATTGTCAAGATTCTATATTTATAAACTTGAGTAACCTTGCTAAACCATGCGGATTCAGTGTGTTTTAAATCGGTCATCCAATCCAAAACGTTCATTATTGTCCAAGATAAAAATACATTGCTTAAATTAGCTGTGAGTATTTCTAAAACTTCAATTCGTAAATTTATATATAGAATAGAAATCGGAGATATTTCGTCATAAAACTTCACACATGGTTTTGTCTATCATATTTCTTGAAGACAAACATAAACTTGTATTGCATTTATCAATATTTTATGAGTACCAACAGTTTTTTCAACACCGTATCTGTTCACGTGACTACACATGCTACTCACAGTGACCCGTGACCCAGATTAGCACGTATCAGGAATCTTTTCTGTATATGGTATATATTTTTTTTTTTTTTGTGATTGGAAGCCATCTCATGTAATTCAACTTTTTTAAAATGGGAGATAAATCGTTTGTTGGTAATAATAGACCGATTGCATCAGTACAAATGTATATAATTTGTATTTAAATATATATTTAACCACTTATTCGAATGTTTTCTTCATCACAAATTTCAGTTGGCTCGGAATAATGGACCATTGGCCACTGTAACATTTTGTGATATCGATAAAGTTTTTGACAATGTTTGCCCGAAAGGTACGGGGTAAAATAAGTAACTAAACTGGTAAAAAGTTATCTAGCCAATAGAAAATCAATGTTATCTTTAAATGATGGTATAACTTCTACTGATTCATCATATGCTTGGGTTTCACGTCGGTAAATACCGGATCTCTCTTGTTTCCTGTATTTGTTAATGATATTGCTGATGTATGCTGGGATTATGCATGCTTTTTGTCGGAGAAACATCAGTTGAGTAGTGTGCTTCAGATAATCAAGCTCTCACATACATACAGAGTATCGATTTAATAAACATTTTAAAGTGGTCGAATGACTGGTTAGTAAAATTACACCATGATAAAACAGACATTATGGTATTGAACCAATTGACTCGCATAAGCATTTCGGACTTGTTTTTATTTCTGACTTTAAATGGAACATATTGATTTCTAAATAGAAAGAACTTGTAGGCAATTAAATGTTCTAAGAAAACTAAAGAAATTAAACGCGAATATATCGTGACAATGTATTTTGCTTTTATTCGTCTTATATTAGAATGTATGCGTAAAGTTTGTTTGCATGTAAATTCCAAGCGCATCAAAAAGATCAACTCGAAGCCGATCGAATTGTAACGGGACTAACTGCTGTGCGAGCGTTGGTGCAATTTAACAATTTAATCACAGAGTTCAAGAAGTGAACAATAAAATAAAGAAGTATCAGAAAACGAAACGGTTAACATATCATTAGGAGATGTAAAAAAAAAATGATTACAAAATGTTATGAAAATGTCCGCCTATAGGCCATCTTGACCTTAAACAAAACCAAACATTTTGCATGCATCAGCTCTTCTTTATGCACCACTTCACTACAAAATATAAACTCATGGCTTAAAACACCATCCACTTATAGGTGTAACATACAAGATCAATAAAGTGGCATCGAAATCGTGGCCGTTCGGTCATCTTGATTTCAAACATATTTTGCGCGCATCACCTTTTATTGTGTACTACTTCACTATAAAAAAAAACAGATCGATTTTAAACTTTATTCATTTTATAGGTTGGAACATAAAAAAATCGTCTATAAAATTATGAAGTTCCATTACGAAGAAACTCGTCTAATCACTCAAACTTAACATAAATTTAACACAGACAGTAGACCATTAAAATGGGATGAATGTCTGTTGACACGTGGCTGGCTGGCATATACCCCAATGTTCAAAGTAAGGTCCAAATACGGTTTGTCTGGTTGGCATATACCCCAATGTTCAAAGTAAGGACCAAATATGGTTTGTCTATGTTGTATGGTAATGGAAAAACTGACCTAATCATAAATACTTGACATTGTTGACGCACAAATAAGGTGCATAACTCTGGAACGATAAAAGTCATATACCTCTATTTCAAACTTGGTCAGTATTTTATGTAATTATAAAAAAAAATTGTCAAATTAGATTTGAGAAACTTTCGTTAATGTCATACCCCCCATCCCGAAAAAACATTTTACGCATAACTAAGGGCACAACTTTGGAACAATACGTCAGATACTTCAAAATCAAACTTGACCATTATTTTATCAAACATAATGCAATTACAAAAACAATGGTCGAATCGGATTAAGGAAACTTAAGATAATGTCATGAATCCTCCAATAAAACTTTATTTATGTATAAATCATGATGGAAATAACTTTGGAATGATAAAAGTCGTATACCTAAAAATCAATCGTAACCTGTATTTTATTATGAAATTTAAAAATATTGGTTAATTCGAATGTCAGAAACATAAGATAATGATGGAAAACCAAAAGTTGGATAATAAGTCGTGGTGGCCATCTTGGATAAGTGACACATTTTTTGAAAGGAGGCCATCGAAGGAGTATTTGGGCAAAATTTAGTTTCATATCATCCAGTGAATCTTAATCCATGGTGGACATCTAAATATGTAGGGCAAGGTCATTGGACATAAGTTTGGAAGAAAAGCACCCAAGGCGTTTCACATCAAAGATTCGTTCAACTTTGTCCGGTAGTTCTTGAGAAGAAGATCAAAATGTGAAAATTTAACGGACACCGGAACACCAAGTCATGGGAAAAGCTCATGTGAGCCATTTGCTCTGACGAGCTAGAAACGAAAACATACTTTGCACTTTAGGACCTCTTGCTTGGAAACGGGTAGGGATATAAACTTTCTCAAATTGTATATAAATTTAATTTAAAACCATCATCATCTTTATTGTAGTCATTACCACTTCTTTTACTGTTCTTTGAGAAGTAGTCATAAAAACAACATTAAATTGGTGGCGATTTCCCTTACAGAAGACGTTCAATGGCAGTGTCTTCCTTCATGTTATCATTAAGTAAAGCCTCTTTCTGTCGTAAAATGTCTGTGTATATTACTGCTACCTAGAGTTACGACCAATTTTAACACTTGTCTTCCCATGATGTTTAACCAGAGAATTGATTTTAAGATTGATTTGTTGTGCTGTGTCCTCTTCATCCATACCTCTTCTATCTACTTTTCGTATTTTTCATACCAGTTTAATTAATTCATGCGTTATATCTTTCATTTTCATCGATATGATTTTTAAAGTAGTTACTATCATTTAATTTCTTGATCATGAAGTCTCTCTATCTCCGGAATCTCTCTTCCTTTTCGAAGATTCGTTTTCAGGACACCCGGCACTGTTTAATATGTTTGTGTTAATCGTGCATTGTATCAAGAACCGCTCCGCAATCGTCACAAGAATGCCTACTTTCACACGTCTTGATATCATTTTGCTCACCTATACTCATGAATATCCTTTGACGTAGGTATGACTACAACTTTATGTTTTTATCTAGAACATACTACGCAATCCATTTCATTCTAAAGTCGTCGGTTTCAGATCCATATTGAATACAGTTATTACGGGTAATTCCCCGAACTGTCTAATTCTGCGCACTACTATGAATAACATAGATATGCGCCAAATTGGACGATGCGTAGAGTTAAACATTGTACTATAGTTGCTCTTTAAATTTTTTGTAAAAAAGAATATGACATTTTCACCGGATAAGTCTGTCTGCTTAATGTCACGATTTCTTGTTTATGGATATTATAACCTAGATACTGACAATTTCTTCTTTGTGTAGGATCTTAATAATAGTATATATTTTGATTTCATATTATCACTGATAATTTTGTGTGATCACTTCCTTCTATAAACGGATTGGTTATGCTAGGATATTTTCCTGTTGTCAACATAAAATTATTGGATCATCTAAAAACTATCAGATTGCCTACTGTCAGATCAATATAGTTATATGTCTCTTAAGTCCTATAGGTATCCTTTATACAACTTCCACAGACTTCCATATTTCATTGTAAGAGAGGATTGTGTAATCTAATGATCCGCTAATCGTAGTGTTGGTCAAATTAAGTGATGTCCGTTTAAAAGCTATTTTATAATATAGGATAGGTCTGAGGTACTTCCGCTGACTGTCATCGTAAAGCGTTGCTTATAAAAGCAAACTTTTCCGTTTTCGTCACATCTTAATGTGGTGTTGAAACCTCTGCATTATCCTACATGTATGACGGCGGTGGCTATGCTGGATATAGTGTTTAGTGGCGCGGTGGGGTGGTGAAAGCGCACTTTTCTGGTGATATAGTTGAGAGATTAAGAAATAATTCATGGTAGTCCGAATTTATATTATTTTTACCACGGGTAGGCACTTTATGCCAATTATTTTACCCCGAGCATTAGCGAGGGTTAAAATATAGGCATAAAGTGCCTACCCGTGGTAAAAATAATATAAATTCGGGCTACCATAAATTATTTCGATTCTAATATGTAAAAATTGATAAAATATCGTTATAAATTGTCGATGACGTCATAAATTACAATGGGTGTAGGTATATATTATTTTTACCACGGGTTTGGACTCAAAGCGTTTGAAGGACGCCATTATATAAAAATTTCTGTTGATATCCCTTAGCCTTACTAAATTATCATACAAAAATGTTATCCTTGTCTTTTATTTACAACTCACAGCCGTACCAGTATACTTGCCTATGGTCTGTGGTTCTTCACAATGGCCATTCTTATTCATGCAAGTACAAAAAATGTAAGTGCAATTTATTTCTTTCTTAATTATTATAATTATTGTTGTTTTCATCGTACTGTAATATACGCAATTGCCGAAAATAAAAATACAATATGCATGGCCTCATCTATTGTCAGATTGTTTGGGCATGTATGCATAATGAGGCGGTTAATCAGGGTCACGAACTTACAAGCATGGCCGCTTTCATTTCGGAAATAGGTCACGTTACGGATATTGATGCTGGTCCTATTCTTTTCCGAGTTATTTAAAAATTAAGGGTATAAAAATATTTGCAAATATCTAGAGAATGTTAACAAACAGTCAAATTAATTTCTGGTATGAGTATGCAAAACTTTTCCTTGCTAAACAGCTTAGGGTAACGAACTTACGATCATCGAGGATAAATGACGAAATATATACACTTTTCAAATTCCTTCCGCTAGGAAAATAGTAATGTAGTTGTTTAATGATCCGCCATCTTGAAAACGTGAAATCCTACATGTCATAATATGTACAACAATTCACAAAAATTATTAAAATGCCTACCTTGAAAACTTATTTTAATTAAATTCTATCTAAATTGAAGCGTACACGAAGCCAAATAACGTCTGATCTTACATTTTAAACTGGAAGTTTTCATATATGACGTCACGTTGTTTATGTGCCAAAGTTGTTCAACAATATTTCACGGAATTTTAATTTTTGTGATTTTTAGACCCAGAGATATGCAAGAATATATTTCTATGTTCAGTATTACATTAGAATGGACAGTACACTCGATTTGCGACAATCAAATCTTCAATTGATGCCGTGAAATTTTCAAATACAATAGTTATCTCCTAAATAGGTCGTCAGTGTCAAATTCATAGCCGGAAATATCTGGGTCAGTCATATTGTTTACAAACAAGTGCATTCGGCGTAGGAATATACAATTCCTTCAGGCCTGTCAACTGCAAATTTGACGGCCCTCGGTAGCCAATGAAAATACGCGTTACATTATAATTGCATTAGAATTTGTTTTATATCACATCTTCAATTATTCAATTCCTTATATGATCATGCGCATTCATCACATGACCATCGTCACGTGGATCCCTTTGCCAGTATTAAAGGGAAATAACTCAAGTCGGAATGTGGAAATGGTTTATTACGTCATCTAGATTGTTAATACGATATCGTAGTAAAAGTGAATAAAATTTTCAAAATTACACTAAATATCCATATAAAAACACACTTTCTTTTTTTTAATCAAATTTGTTTCTTCTCTTATAGGTGAAGTAATATAGACTCCGTGGAGCCTGTAGTCGCTCACCAGATATAGAATAGTCAGCTGGATTTAAGATTACTTACAGAAACCAACAAGCAGGGGCGGGTTCAGGGGGGGGGGG
>MJUT01039473.1:440828-464836 GCA_002080005.1 Gigantidas platifrons
CATAGGGTCCTATGTTAAAACTATGTCCGCTGATGGCGGCCATCTTGGATGGAGGTCTGGGTCACTGGATATAATTTTGAAAGTTGACCATTTAAGGACCATTCATGCCATGTTTGCTTTAAATTGGCTTACTGGTTTCAGAGGGAACAAAATTTAAAAAATTTTCCCATAGGGTCCTATGTTAAAACTATGTTCACTGATGGCGGCCATCTTGGATGGAGATCGGGGTCACATGATATTATTTTGAAAGTTTACCACCTAAGGACCTTTCATGCCATGTTTGCTTTAAATTGACTTACTGGTTTCAGAGGAAATTTTTTTTAAACATTTTCCCCATAGGGTCTTATGTTAAAACTAAGTCGAGTCATGGTGGCCATCTTGGATATGCGATCGGCACAAAAATAACAAATTTAGTAGAGGACCATCCAGTCACCATTTCTATAATGTTACAATTCCATCGGCTGAGTAGTTTCTGACAAGAAGATTTTCAAAGTTTCAACCAATCAGAACACATTATTGGCCCTGGCGGCCATGTTGGTTTTCCGATCTAAACCAAAATAACAAATTTGGTAGAGGACTTCCTAATGAACATTTCTGCCAAGATTGGTCCAAATCTGTTCAGTAGTTTCAAAGAAGAAGATGAAAGTATGAAAAGTTTACAGACCCGGACGACGACGACAGACACAAAGTGATGACAAAAGCTCACATGACCCTTTGGGTCAGGTGAGCTAAAAATGATACAAAAAGGATCTAATTTCAATTAGATGGCATCACATACACACTTTTATTATCATCAATTAAACATGATCCATGTACAGTCCTTACTGTCAAATCTGTCATAAAATGTAGAAATTATGGATATTTGCCACAGCAGCCATCTTGGAACTGTCAGACCTAATTTGATTCATTTGTTGTCAGTTGTGTAACATTATCCATCAAGTAGCAGGGCCCGGGTGGCTAAATGAGTTAGGTAGTTGGATTACCTAACAACTCATACAAGCCTATCACCAATACAGCGTTGGTTCGTGCACGGCTTTGTAAATTACAAAAAAGGGTGCATTCCACTCACAGTCGCAAGTGATAAAGTTTACCAGCTGCTTGCCCATGGTCGGTGGTTTTCTCCAGATACTCCGGCTTCTTCCACCACTAAAACTGGTCGCCATGATATAGCTGAAATATTGTTGAAAGTGGCATTAAACACCAAAAATTTAATCAATGAATCAACCATCAAGCAGCAAATATTTCATGCACATTCAGGCCACAACAATATTAAAAAATAATACAGAAACGAGGTAGGAATGGGACAATAGGGGCAACAACTTTTGATTGGCATTGGTAAAGTATGGGCAGAGACAAGAAAAAATAGCCTTTTGCCGTGGGTACAATTTGCCTACTCTTTTGAAATTTCTTTTAATGTGCAATCTCCAAACATGGGACCTACTATTGTCCATGGATTGGCTTTATGTATTATGATTTGACAGCAATACTTTCCTCCTCCCAATCAAAAAAGCCTTCTGGGAATGTATAAGCAGTTCTTAAGGTTAAGCCCTGGAAACCCTCACAAGAACCTGAGACACAATTTGAAAGTGGTTACCCAAGTATCATCACTATTGTTTTGAGTGTCAAAGCACATCTAATATGATTTTATCTCATGATCGTTATGAAGACAGCTCATGATTTTACTAGTTACTCCATATTATATATATGGCTTCCAATATGTTGGCGAGTCTAAGCAACCCTTCCACAAACGCCTTAATGGACACAGGAGTGACCTTACAAAAAAGCCATTTCTTCCTGTGAGCCAGCACTTCAGACAGTCTCGAGGATTTCAACAGAATGAAAATCCTCATCATTGAACAGAACTGTCTGTGGAGTGATTTTCGACGTGAGAATCAGGAAAGATTTTGGATTAAAGAACTCCGTGTTTTACATCCGGACGGTATTAATAGAAAACAATAGGTTTTTATGTATATTTTCTTTCACAGTGTTTATAGTTAACGAATATTTTACTACTGTCACAAAGTTAAGGATTTGTGCTCACCACCTTTTAATAACGATAATCCTTAACATTCTTAAATGTGTCACACTTTACCAGGTGACAATTATACCATCCTATCTTTACAGTGAAATGAAGGAGTTAAAAAATGTTAATATGTCACACTTTGTCACCTGACTATTTAGTGAGTGGTAATTATACCACCCTATCTTTACATTGAAATGAGGGAGTTAAAGATTTTTAATACGTCACACTTTGTCACCTGACTATTTAGTGAGTTGTAATTATACCAGCTAATCTTTACAAACCCAGTCTAATTGAAGAAGGTCATTTGTTGATCGAAAATTTTGTCAATATATTTTTTGTAACATCTTTATCGGTATCGTTGCACAATCTTCTAGACTTCTATATATATATATATATTTGGGTCTGGGTGGGTCAATGAGTTAGGTAGTTGGATTACCTAACAACTCATACAAGCCTATCACCAATACGGCATGGGTTCGCACCCGGCTTTGTAAATTACAAAAAAAAGGTGCACTCGACTCGCAGCCGCAAGTGATAAAGTTTACCCTTGCTTGCCCATGGTCGGTGGTTCTCTCCGGGTACTCCGGCTTCTTCCACCACTAAAACTGGTCACCATGATATACCGGTAGCTGAAATATTGCTGAAAGTGGCATGAAACACCAAAAATCGAAATCAATCATTATATATATGAGTGATTCTGAGACAAAAATATGTAATAACAGCAATCTCAGAAAGAGAGCTTAGTTGTCTAGCACGATTTTAATAAGAGGTCATCCATGAATTACCTCTATCAAGTTTGTTTTTATTTTGCTCAGCAATTTTAGATGGTAAAAAGATTGAAATGTGTAATGCTTAAATGCAGACAGGTTATGAAAGATACAAAGATATGAGTGAGTGTTGTATAACGACAAGTGAGCACCCTTTCAGTTATAGCAATATCATGGTGACAACAAGTAATATTTCAATGAGATGATGTTTACTTTGTAGTACACCAACATGTTTAGTTAGATTGCTATAGTGCTAGCACACTGAGACAATAGTCCACAGGTGGACATGTCACTCCACACTTACACATATCCTGATTCTAAACCAATCAGTGAGTGTTTGCCCTTACTCCTTAATGCTGTAATTACCGGAAAGGCAGCAATTACCAATTTTCTGGTCTTTTTTGTGGACGACACTATCCAATGATTATTCATGTACAGTTTTGAATTTTGGTTCAATAATATTTCTAGTTTCTGAGAAAAAATTGTTTTTCATTTTTTCCATAGGGTCCTATGTTAAAACTATGCCCTCAGCTTCACAATCTTAATTTTACTCTAAGTTTCCCAGTAAATAGTGTAGTTAAAATAGTATACAGAAGATAAAATAATTTTATTTTTCTTTGTAGTTTTTTTTTTATTTCAACAAAAACAAAAGATCTGACTTAAATTCAGAAATATACTATAAACATATCTACAATGTTAACATCATCAGTTGATAAAATAAGTCTTTACTACAATTAATGCCATCCAGTGATCACTAACTTCTTTTATCAGACATCTTTTTAAGTACCGGTATTCATATGACAATATAATCCAGGATTTTAGCCTAATGTGCATCCAAATTCCATGTTGGATCTTAATTATTTGTTAAATATATGAATACATTATCCACATGATTAATTAATTGAATTTGGCAGGAAAAATATAACCTTCCTTCGACCTATAAAGCAGATTGCACTTGTAATAAAAGTAAGCCTGAGCCATTGGTTCATTTCCTATCCTTCATTACTTGTTTACTAGCTTCTCGTCGTCGCTTCGTTAAAGGATTACGTGGATCGTGTATTTCATATCTATCTAATTCTTCTACATTTGCATCAATGACTTTCCTCTTACGATCTTCAGTCATAAACTTTAATTTATGTCTCATCCTAAAAAAAAAATAGTAACAATATATACTCATCATCTGTAGTCATCTAGATATAGGTACATTGCATAGGAATCATTCTATTCATCTAAGCTAAAAACTTGAGTTTCCCGGTTCACCAAATACAATTACTTTCCATTAATGGTCCAGAAAAATATCATTTTTGTTTTAAACCAGAAATGAAGTATGCCCCCGCACTCGATAATTATGGACAAAGTTGTTTTGTTAGGAGTGATTTTTTAAAAATGAAGTGTGTCTGTAAGACACAAATGATGTCTTGACCATAAGAAATTATAAACATGTCAAAAAACTGTAGTAAGAGCCATACAAACCATGTTTCCATTATATGTAGCTAGTAAGAAGGAAACGAAGTCCAACTACCTGTCATTTTGTGAATATTTGACAAAAATCCCCCCCCGACTTTTCGTCACGGGGGCATAAAAAACGAAGTCCAACTACCTGTCATTATCAAATATTTGATGAAAATCAAAATCCTGTGGCCATGCACACATCCATTATGTGTATAAACATCATACAAAATATTAAAGCTGTACCTCCAAAACTAGGAGGAGATAGCTGGACAAACCATGTATCTATATACCCTGCGAAAACCACCGACCTGCTGCAAGTCACTGTCTTATTTCATCACATAAAATTGTATCGAGAACACCTTGCCATCAGCAGGATTCTAACTCACAATTTTAGTGATTGCATAGATACCTAATGATCACGACCACTACAGCCCATTGGACCCAATATACCTTGGAGTCTATCATTTGGTTGATGGCAATAAAAGGCCTGAAAATAAAACTTAGTACTGGTAAGCATGGCCTATACATACCAAGATAAATCTGTTGGATCATCATCATCATCTTCTTTCTCTCCATCTGTTTTTGATTCTCCCTTCTTCTTTTCATCCTCTTTTTCTTCATCATCATCATCATCATAATCACCACCAATGAGTTTTGCTGAACTCAACTTATTCTGAAATTTGGACAGCATGGCCAGCGTCATGGCTTCACGGTCAGATCCTTTTTTCCCTTGTACTTTCTTCATGTCTTGGTACTTTTGTCTTTCTTTCATGTAACTTTCAACAACTTCACTCACTTTTGGCTTTTCTGAAGAAAGAGGTATAGATATATTTCAGTTCAAGCTTTTTGGGCTAAAATTTCAAAATTTAAAGAAGTTTAGTTTTGTTTTAAGCTTTTATGGTGTTAAAGACAACTTTCAACAATATTTCAGTTACATTGTGACGGTCAGTTTTATTGGTGGAGGATACCAGAGTATCCAGAGAAACCACCAAACTGTCGCAAGTCACTGTTGTATCAAGTTCACCTCACCATGAACGAGGTTCTGCATAGGTAGTTGTAAATCACGACCACGCCGGCCACTAATTTCAAAATGTGAAGAGAACTAATACTATTTATGTATATATTATACATAGTATGCCCCCGTTATACCACCACCCTCACTAGTTTACAGGGTTTCCGCTGGCGTGCGCCATTTGCGCATTTGGCGAAAAATCTATGATTTTGGAGATAAAATATTTACTTTGGCTCAAAAATGTGGCGCAAAAGATTTCGAATGTTCATCGTCTGTTGTGGCGGTCATTTTCTAGTTCGTTACTTCGGAACGCCCATAACGCTATTCTGAAAGCTTCGAATGTTACCCATGAACTGATCAAGTGACAGAAAATCGATAATCAGCTGTTCGTAATGTATTTGTTGATAGGATATTTAACTTGTAAAATACATGAAAGGTAAGTCAAACAAAGGTGTTAATTAATGGTCTCGGGTGAATGACTTCTCTCTGTCAGTTCGTGAATTGTTTTCATATAATTTTAAGAAACTTGTCATTTATTTTAGCTTTATCGTTTTAAACGCATCGAAATTTTTAACTCCATTTTACGTTTTTAAATTGGGACGGAAAAGAAAATTAGTTTTTGAAAGTAATACTCCGGAAAAAGTAATGAAACTGTCCGAAATTATGGGGCCATTGGCAAATACATTTATTTTTATAGAAGCTTTTAGGAGGTGGTCCTCACGAAAGCAGAGGAGAATTTGCTCAGTTTAAAAAAAATAGAAGTTTTTACAGTCTGTATTTTTACTTACTTGCCTTTTATGGTTATGATAGTAACTTGAACAACAGAGTGTTATATCGTATTTTCTATCTACTTGTCTTTTATGGTTGTAATAGTAACTAAAACATTATTGTGCTATTGTATTTAAAAAAATACATGTACCCTTATATTGTTTTAACATGTATGCAGTAAGAAAATAAATAAATGATTAATATTTATGTGCGTTTTTAGTGCCACAAATTTTTGAAGTATTTATGGCTCAAAATATTTTAAAGTGGCTCAAAAATTTAGTTTTTGGCTCAAGTGTTGGCTAAAAAAAAATTCAACCCAGAGGAAACCCTGAGTTTATATATAAATTTCTCCATCGATATATTGCCACCTTGGTTTGTTGCCAAAATATAGATTGGTCCAAAAGGAGGAAGCCAAATGTTGGTGTATTGTACATAACAAACATAAATATCTTATATCTGCAATCAGTGCCTACCACCACCAACGTTGTGAGTTTGAATACCACTCAGGTGAGCTGTACTCGATACAGCAATATAAGATAAAGTTTGTCTGTGACTTGTGGCCGGTTGGTTGTTTTCTCCGGGTACTGTGGTTTCCTCCACCATTAAAACTGACCACCACGATATAACCGAAAAACTGTTGAAAGTGGCGTAAAACACCATAACCTTAACTCTTATTATGAAGATGAATGCTGAGAATTTGGGTATGAACAACATTTTTGAACAGAGGAATCATACAGGTACAAAAGACAAAACAAATGATTATAAGCATGTTTAATACAAACTGGGAATGTGACATGATATTAGAAAATATTGAATCTAACACTGAAGGGAGTACAAGATAGGGAAATCTCTGACAAAGGGAGGTAATTTCTTTCTTTACATTAGTTACTAACAAGGGAGAGTACTGTATTGTTTACTCAAAATAGAATTGTGGCTTTATTGATGAGAATTAAGTCGGAACCGTGGTGAAGTCACTGATGAGTTATGAATATATTTTTTTCTGGGAAATTGCATGTGATTTTTTTTTTGTCTTGGATAGGCGGGGGGGGGTACAAGACAAGAAAATCTTCCATCTCAAAAAGGAACTGGCCTGGCATATTTTTTAGTGAGAAATGATTATCATCTTCTACTCTATGAATGCATATGCTATGAGATCCAACAGCTGGTCAAGGAAAAAGAAATGATTTTTTTTACATAGTGGGACCTGTCTAATCCGACACACCAAGGGACCAGGGAAATGTGTCGGATTGTACAGGATGTCGGAATACTCAGGTTTTATTTTAGTTAACATAAATACTTTGGTACCATAAATTTTTGTCGGATGTCAAAAGAAAATCTTCCATCTCAAAAAGGAACTGGCCTAGCATATTTTTTAGTGAGATATGATTATCATCTTCTACTCTATGAATGCATATGCTATGAGATCCAACAGCTGATCAAGGAAAAAGAAATGAATTTTTTTATACAGTGGAACCTGTCTAATCCGACACACCAAGGGACCAGGGAAATGTGTCGGATTGTACAGGATGTCGGAATACTCAGGTTTTATTTTAGTTAACATAAATACTTTGGTACCATAAATTTTTGTCGGATGTCACAGGATGTCGGAAAACTCAGGTGTCGGATTGGACAGGTTCTACTGTACCTGTTTTTTGTTTCTCTTCCTCTGTTTTTTTCGTCTTCCCAAGAAGTTCTCGTTTCAATTTCCTCGCCTGTCTTTTTAATTCATCTCTGAAATAAAAAACATTTTTTTNAATTTATCTCTGAATGAAAAAAAAAACAAAAACATTTTCTAAAATATCTCTAAAAACATTTTTTTTTATAAATTTTTCACTGACAGGGACAAAAACTACAATGTATAAATTTAATTATTTTCTATCTTGTATGTGTGTGGCAGTTTTTTCACCATAAATTGTTTGTAGTAAAATATTGTTTTTCAAACAGAGTACCATGAAAAGAAAAACGCCTCACATGAGCCTATATTACTCTCATAATGAACAGGCCTCATGATCATGTAACTTTTGAGTATGGATTTTGTGATCATACTCCAAAATCGTTCAATCAGAACATATTTATTGGATATGATGTTCTGATTGGATGTTTTTCAAGTATGGGTACAAAACTTGTACTCAGAAGTCTCATGACCAAAAAGACAATGCAATAGTGGGATGAATGCCGAGTACAAAAATGCAGAGATTTTCGAGTAAGGCAGATTCAAATACAGAAAACAAAAGTACAGACACTAATGTTAAACAAAAGAACAAACACAATACAGACAAACCATTTTACTTCTAGTTTGGATACTTGAAACTAAAATATAAACCATTTGTATTAGTTATAGGTATAGCAATAAAAGCAATGTTCCTTTAAGTTACTTTGTGTCCAAGTGTAAAGTTGGATAGTCTCTCATGTTCATTTACAATTGGCAGGTGTAAGTGCTGAAAGTTTGTTCAAGGTTCACAATAATTTAAAGAACTCCCTTACAATGTACTTGTGTCCTCATCTCCTTCATCTATATTGCCATCTCTTTTTTTATCTCCCTTTGACTCTTTGGCTCCTCCTTTTAATTTGTCTGCCACAGCTTCAGCTCTCTCCTTTCTACCAGATTCACCCTCCTACAAAAATATTAGATCTCATTCCAATTATTAATACATTGTAATAACTAAAATCTTTATTTGGATTAATACACCCTTATATATACATCAAGTAAATACAATTCATAGCAGTAAAACTTTTGGGGGAATTTTTGGCCAACATGGACCAATTAACCGGTTTAATACAGCCACATTTTTGTGCCTGTCTCAAGCCAGAATCTGGATTTCCAATGTTATACATCATGCTCATTTTGTATTCATAGATGTGAAGTGATTGTTCGTTTTGTTAATATCAGTGGAATCGATGACTATCACTGTTTAAACTTTCTTTTCATAACCCTACATTCTCAATTCTTATGATTGTTCTATGTAGTCAAAGACACCATGGACACTAGAAATCAGTATGAATTGAAAATTTAAGATGTATGTAAATTTCTGTAAACGTTGAATTTTCAGTAAAACCTAATAATGGTACCTCCTCATTGTAAAGTCTACTTCTCTCCTGAAGATCCTCGACCTCTGTACTGAGGGTTGGATCATCTGTTAGATCATGACTACTTTTACCTTTTCCTTTCAATTGAATCATTTCCTGAAATAATGAAAATAAAAGTTTAATGAAAGTGATTTACTAAAACCAGAGGCCTATATGGTCTATTTCACTAGCTTGGTAAAGTTTTGGGTTTTTTTTTTTTTTAACTTTTCTCCATCACATATATAATTTTTTTTTCTTTTCTTTTTTTTTTTGGGCGGGAAGGAGGGGTATTGGTATCTTAATTAAATTATGGGATTTTCTATTGTACAAACTAGAATATACATCACATGATACACTATGCCAAATGCTGGTACAACAAATGAAAAAGTATCACTAAGCATACAAGTCTCCTACAGTTTGACATATGTAATTAATATCAACAAAATTGCCACTGTTTGGCCATCTTGACTTTTTCAAGAAAATATATTGCAAGCATTAGCCTTTCATTAAGCACTTCTTCAATACGAAATATAAGCTCATGATCTTAAACCACCTCTGAGTTACAGCTGGCTATACAAAATTGTTGATAAAATGTAATTAAAATGGCTGCCATTCTAAATTTTAAAAAGAAGTACATTGTACATGTCTGTTCTCAACCATATATGTACATACCTACCTATGTTGTCAAACCACTTACAATTTTGCATTTCACATTTGATATATACCTACCTCTGTTCTCAAAACACTTGAAAACTTCTATTTCACACAGATTTATCTCCCCCTGTTCTCAGTCAATTGAAAACTTGTATTTAAACACAAATATACAGTCAAACCTGCCTTAAAGGACAACTCTATATAACAAATCACTGTCTATAAAGGGCAATCTCATTTTCCCCATCAATGAACAGTGCATATAATTTTATTAAACCTGTATATATATAGGGCAACTGCTCATAAAGGGCACATTTTCAGGTTCCCTTGAGTGGCCTATATACAGTTGACTCTCGTTATCTCGAATTCGATGGGACCATGGAAAAAATTCGAGTCAACCGTAGTTCGACTCAAGAGGAGCTACGAAAAACGGAAGTGTAGTTTGCTTAATGATGAAAGGGAGACAACTAGAGCGAAATTTTGAAGAGCTAACACCAGCATTGCATGTCCCGATTCTCAGAACGATTTAAAATTTATTCGATGTTTTTGTTGCTTTTTTTTTTCTCTGTTAAATTCTTGGAATCTTGTGGAACAACTGATAACTTCTAGATATCTTTTTTGTGTGCATGATTATGTTTTTCAGGTGTTGCGTTGTCATTAAACTTCACCCATCACCACGTATTTTTCTTTGTGCAATATTTACAATAAATTGTGTGTTTTTATGATTCAATAAAGTGTAAAAAAATTCCCCTTTTATTACAACTGTTAATTAAGAGTAACATTTTTTTCAAATCTCTCAAAATTGAGAAATTATAATCAAAATTAATTTCCGACAATAGATAAAACACTTCCGTTGTGTACATTTGTACTTTTCATAATCATTGATGTATGCCAACCCAAGCGCACTTATAATATTATGAATCGATAATTTTTTATTGTACACATCTAACTTGTGTCATAATACCAAGCCAATTACTAATTAATTTGACAGATTGTGAAATAAACATGTGAAATAGCCTAAGGTAAAAATGTCAAAGCTAATGACCGGATGTTTCACCTGTGATCCGATTTTAATCCCAAGGTAATACACATGTTTTGACTGGTAAATTCGACTTAACGAATGTAAATAATATGGCTTTCTACATCTCGGGACCAAAACTTTTATTCGAGACAACCGAAATTTCGACTCATCCGAATTCGACTCAACAGGAGTCAAATTACATATATTTATACACAACGAAGTTCGGGACTTCGATAAAAATTCGACTCAACCGGAAATTCGAATCAACCGAGTTCGAGACAATGAGAGTCAACTGTATATAGATTGGACTGTACCTACTTTTGTTGCCTTTGTATCATTTTCTTCATTTTCTTCTGCTTCCTCACCAAATGACAACAGATTAAAATTTCTAAGAAAAAAAAGTTTTTTAAGACTGTCATTTTATCTACTTTGTACAATTAATTCATCATTTCAGTATAACAAAAAAAACATAGATTTTCAATTTCAGGGTGTATGACACCTATTTATGCCTTTAGTACAAGAGTCAGGATTTCGGAGACACATTTTGGAAGTGTGTAGTAATCACAAATAAATCTAAATATTTTTTGCAGAAAAGTACATTTGTATTTGTAGTCACAGTACTGTATAGTCAGAGGCATAGCATGACAAATTATTATGATAGATATATCACTCTTCTTGGTGATACTGATATATCTTTTGGTCTGTTTAATCTATTTATTTATTCTGATATGTATTTTGGGTGATACAAAAAATGTAGTAAGTAACATTCCAATTGTAAATAAAATTTTGAAGATATATTAAATAATACAAAAGCTATATCAAAAAAGAGTGATACGTCTGTCACACTGAATTATTACCTTATGTCTCTGATTGTACTGTATGATCACATGATCATACCAAAGGAAAATTGAAGGCACATATAAAAAGTACAGACAAACAAAATTCTTTGACAATAAACAGATGACATAATGAACCAACAAATCTATGATTTACAAACATCCCAAAATATTCTGATACATATAGGGGGTTATGGCATTCATTGAATGCCATTTCAACAATATTTCAGTTATATCGTGGCAGTCAGTTTTATTGTGGAGGAAACCGGAGAATACGGAGAAAACCAAAGACCTGCCTCAAGTCACTGACAAACTTAACCACATAATGCTGTATTGAGAACACCTCGCTATCAGCGGGATTCAAACTCACAACTTACGTGCTGATAGGCACTGATTGCATAGGTAGTTGTAAATATAACTACCATACAATCACGAAAGATAAGGCACTAAGTTGAATTTTATGCAGTTTTCTAATGAATATTGTGTTTGCCAGAGTGTAAATTTTCCAATGACATTTAGGTTTTTCAATGCTGTACAATGTAAAATTAGCATGTGCTAAAACCCTCAATACCAAATCTAAATACATAAAATGCAACAACTGACTGATTTTTATGAAAAATTGATATTTGTTGATTAATAATCACACAAGTACATGTATGTAGTTTAAAATACTACAGTACTGTAGTCAGAGACATACCATGATAAATCATTTTGATAGACGTATCACTCATCTTGGTGACATGGTTATATCTTTTGTTCTTTTTAATATAATCTTCAAAATTTCCTTTGTATTTAGAGTGTTACTTGCTATTACCAAAATGCACAAGAAAATAAGTAAATAGATTGAACAGAGCAAAAAATATATCTGTATCACTAAGAACAGTGAAACGTCTATCATAGTGATTTATCATGCTATGTCTCTGACTGTACTGTATCAGTATCACTAAGAACAGTGAAACGTCTATCATAGTGATTTATCATGCTATGTCTCTGACTGTACTGTATCAGTATCACTAAGAACAGTGAAACGTCTATCATAGTGATTTATCATGCTATGTCTCTGACTGTACTGCACAAAGAAATACTAGTACATTTTTGTATTTCAAATTTAATATTTAGAAATTTGCATTTTTTCTATTGTCTGTTAGGTTACATCATTGACTACATTTACTGACATTTACTTCCACTTACTGATATTAACTGACAGCTACTGACATTTACTGACACTTACTTAGTAGCTTTAGATTTACTTTTGACTTTTTTATCTTCATTCTTCTTGTCTGAAACTGTTGTCCTTGGTTCAATATCATCAAATGGATTTGACAATATCTAAATAAAAAAATGACAGAAAGGGATTGGATAGCAGGACAAATCTATGTACAAATATTACAGATCAGCATTATGTCAAATAAGTATACATTGTTCATTGAAAGAGGGTGCTATTTTAAATTTACCCAGGGAAAACAGAATTTGTCCATGTTGTAATTGTGGGGACATCGAGGATGAAAATAAAATTACCAAATCAAATTCTGCCAATCTTTTATACTTTATTGACCACGGTCCACACTTTCAAATCGATACAGGAACGTGAAAAAATTCAAATTAACAAGTACAATATCATTATCAATCCTACACACATGTATTTTTAACGGAAACTGATGTTACTAATAAATATCTCAATTTTGACCTATCGGGTGCAGGTTTTAGCACCCTCTTCGACATGACTTTTTGATGTATTTAAAATTACTATAGTTTGGGTCAATATCCAATAAAAAAAAGTAATAAAAATATCACAACCCCTGTACATAGTTAAATATCATAATGTACAAATACGTACATATTTTGTTGTCAATTTGTATTCAACTTTTAGCACACATACTTTACTTAAAGACTTAGTTTTTACTAGTGCAACTGGTGCATTTTTTTCAAATTTAATTGCATAAAATACACAGGTACACAGCATGTCTGGACTTTTGAAAGGTACCATAATGTACTTTCATCAATCCTACGGTTGCATACAAAAATTGCGGAATATGATCAAAATCAAACTTGAGTTATTGTCGAAAGGGGGAACAGACAGAAGGATGGATGACAGCTGTACACCATAGTATGATCTGTCTTGCATAAGCACAAGCACATAAATATCCAGGGTTTGAATCGTTTATTTGGAAGTCAGTTGTATATAAATATGTTGTTATAGTGTTAAAAAACGGCAATACAATTTAAATTAGATCTCCCCACTTGCTAATTTTTTTGGTCAGCCGCTTCATGGGAAATCTAATAACAACTCATCAAGCTGTGAAGCAAAAAGAAATGAGTGTGGAGATCTAATTTTAATTAGATTGTCATGTGTTAAAGCAATAAGAATTCTATTGTTTTAGTCCATATTGTGTTGAAACCAATATTAGACTTAACACTTCTATGTCTCGTCCAATACAGGTTTAAAAAAATACAAACATGTACATTATAATTCCATATTAATTTTCGTAACAGTAGATCTTAACCTAATAGTATTATTTGTGATGACAGAAGATTTTTTTTTTATATAATACCTGAGTTTTATTAATTTTAGGAGGATATACAGGTCTGTCATTACTGTCTGTTTCACAATCCTGTAGTTTTATCATGTTGTACACTGTATTTCCAGTCACCTGTAATATAAAAATACTACTAACGTTAACTTGACCTTTCTAAATAGTGTTTTAGGCAAGGACAGGTTATGGGTTTGCCCTTATTTTTGGTTCTGTAATTGTCCAGTTTTATCAGGACATTTCCTGTATTAATATAAAAGTATATTTGGATTTGTCCTTATTTTCGGCTCTGTAATTGTGCAGTTTTATCATAACATTTCATGTAACATAGAAATAAAGTTACTTATCATCTTCATATCTATAGTAATTACCCAGTATATCTTGTAATCAAAATGATTAGGAGAAAAACAAGCTATTTCATGTTGTATTCATAATGTTTATGTTAATGTTAATGTTTAAATGTTAATGTTAACAGTAACAAGCTACAAATTGTATTTTATGTTGTGTAACAAGCTATTTTGAAGAAAAAACATTATTTTCCTTACTACCAGGAATTTTAAAAATATTTCAGGATTAAGGAGGTATCCAATGCTATCAGATCTCTACCCCTGGATCAATCATTGATGTAAAAATTCATAAGAAGCAGAACTGGTGGCTTTCATAAGTGCTAACCTCTGACATTGGTTTAAGATTTTTGCAACTGTCCTTGTACTGGTTGAGTTATATTCATAAATTGAACTTACTTTTCCAAAAATTGTATGTTTATTCTGTAGTTCTTGTGTCGGACCCAATGTAAAAAAGAATTGACTGCCATTGTCATTAGCACCTGCATTTGCCATGGCAACCAAACCACGTCTAACAAAACGAAGTCTTGAATGAAATTCATCCTGAAAATAAATAAATACTATATGACTTACTCATAATATTAGCTGTTTTTATAGCAGAACATCCAGCATATGTGATTAAATTCCCTTTTTTACCATTAATGGTAATGAGGGAAGCGCTTTGCAAAACTGAAATATCATATCTGCATTATCCACTTCTAAATACATGTATGTTGTTACAGGTTCACCTTCTTCATAGAAAATGCAATTAATAGACGGGTGTTGTCAGAAGCACCGTCCCATGGTGTTTTTAGCAGGTTTGCTGCTTGTTAGGGAATATGCATCATATGTAAAGTTTCACACTGGATGTGAGATGCAGGGGACAAACCAGAACATGATCCACTAAATAATTATATTTATATTTTTAGAAATATAAAAACCCCTAACTATGTCCTTTTTTTTTTCTTTTGTGTGTATGTCTCATTTATCAATCATGAATGTTTGTATTGTTAATGATGCCTCATGTGGGCCCTATGATTAGGCAATAAATGTATTCTATCCTATTCTATACAATATCCACTTCAAAACCCAAACCATCTAAATCAGGTAAAATATCTGACCTTAAAAGGATGACCATATATTGAATCTCCGCCATCACCAGTGCCTGTAGGGTCACCACCTTGTGCAATAAATTCTGGTATGATGCGATGGAAGATTGTTCCATTATAATATTCCTCCATACATAACTGTACAAAGTTGCGACATGCTTTTGGTGCTTCCTTGGACCACAATTCTATATCAATATCACCAAGCGAAGTGTTTAATAAGACCTGCAAAAATTATAAAGATCATTAGATGTATGCATTATCTAAAGCGCCCGAGTTAATTACACTCCAGAAGAGTCCGACTCATATAAAGGAAGAAGAAGAAGATTATCAGTATCAGGTTTATACCAAAATCTTAAAAAAAAAAAAAAAAAATACATGTCTACTTTTTGTCTAATCAATATTTGACTTTGTCTTGAAATTTTCTGTCCATTTACCAAAAATATGCATTTACTAAAGAAAGATTGAAGAAGCTTTTAGAAAAGGTTTGCTGTCAGTTGGTTCAATGGTCTCAGATCAGAATAATTTTTAATATTTTTCCCATATGCCAGTGATGATCCTATAAAATGATAAATTTGTCCTGTGGTGGTACGTGGCCACAATCAACCTCAATATAATTAATAGATTCCAGTAGGAAATTATAACCTTTCCATCCGTAGGAGGCTCCTGAATGTAAATGTTACTCATTTTTCACCATAGGCCTTGCTCGAAAAAAAATTAAATTGAACTCTTGTTTTTGTTCATGGGCGCTGCCATTTTGTTTTGCAAACTAAATGATAAGTTATTAACTTTCATTTTTAATTTATATCTCTGATTTTTATATCCTATACAACGCCAATACAAAAATATCTGATATAGTCTTTGATGAAGTATAATTAAAAAACATAACATAATAATTAAGGGAGGGGGGATATATTATTTTCGTTTAGTTTTTACTTATAATTACCAATAAAAGCGGAAACCAACATATTCGTTTGGAATAATGCAAGGTGAGTAAGTTCACGTATTATAAACAAACGAATGACCGATAGGAAAATTTTAATAGGTTTTAACACGTGTCCATATTGAAGACATCTTCCATGAGTTAGAGATATTCTGTCGTTTCCCGATTTGATCATTCTCAAAATTGACCAAACTGACTCACAGCTGACACAGCGTCACAGGCCACAGGCACTTGTTTCTGTAAAAAATATATACCATATACCCAATATTGTATAATATTAGGTATATGGTATATATTTTTTACAGATACAAGTGCCTGTGAACTGACTACCAATCATATTATCCTACCAACAAAACACTCAAATTTTTCAAAAAATTTGCAAAGATCCTACATTTGTACCAACAATTATGCTATGCATGTAATCTCGTTGAGGTTTGAATATCAGAAGCTATTTTCTGCTCTGTATCTCCACTGAGAATATAGTCTCGCAAGCATTGACTAACCACTAAGAATAGGTACATTTGTAATCTGAAAATTTTAAATCTGACATTATATTACTAATTAATGTTCAATAATTGGATCTCTTGAACTTGGCGACAACAACCCAAACCTAGATACAAGATACAAATTTTATTTAAAGTCGGAGTATAAAAACATACAACATAAGCTCTGAAGAGCTTTTAAAACCGACATACATGTAAATAATAAAACAAGCATTGAACTAGACATGCATAAAAAGCAGAGCATATACATAATATAAGACATAAAAGCACAGTAGTTGAACTAGACATGCATAAAAAGCAGAGCATATAAATAATATAAGACATAAAAGCACAGTAGTTGAACTAAATTAAAAATAAGCACAATTGATGAACTAAACTAAAAATATATATAGCATACTAAGGGAAGGAAATCAAACTGAAGCCTTGCATGCAAAGCAATGACATGAGCTGCCTGATCATGTATTGATCAAATTTTTAAACTGGTCTAGTGACATGTCTTTTCTAAAGTGGTCAGGCAGCTCATTCCAGAGCTTTGCACCTGCATAACGAAAAGATTGCAAACCAAAACTTGTAGTTCTTACCTGTGGTAAAGCTGCTTTATTTTGATATCTAAAAGAATACAAAGTATTTTTTATATCTATGAGGTCAAATAAATAAACAGGACAATTTTTATTAACAATTTTGAAAACTTCTAAAGCAAATGTTCTAAGTCTCCTTACTTTTAGGGATGGCAGCTTAGATTTGCATAACAGGTCTTCATAACTAGAGGTGTATTCATTGTATATAAATCTCGGAGCCCTTTCCTGTATTTTTTCTATTTTTGTGGTATTCGTTTCTCCACAAAAGTGCCAAACAAGTGGGCAATAGTTAAAGTTGGACATAATAAAGGAGTAGTAGATTGTAAGTTTTCCTAGTTTTGTCAAATGGGTACCAATTCTTACCTAACCCTGTTGATGCCAAGTTCAAGAGAGCCCAGTAATTGATTCCAATAATTTTATTACCTATTACTAGGCTATTTAACTGGTCTCTCATGAAGACCATATTTTTTTAAAAAGTTCATAACTACTTGATAATAAATCTGCTATATAACCAGTTATGAATGTTTTGTCCAAAGAGAAATGGTCTTTAACCAACAAGTTCTATCTTTCTAGATAGTAGTTAGTTAACTACATCATGTTGGAAATCCAGGCCCTGGCTTGGCACAAGGACAAAAATATGGCTGGTTAAACCAGTTAATAGGATCCCAACCCTCCCCTCTTGACTAAATTTTTATCGACATTAATGTGAATCATTTCTTTCTTTAAACTAATAATTTGAAGTTAACAGAAAAGATCATGTTTGAAAATAAAATATACACATGTAAACTGTACTCCTTACTATGGTGTTGTTTTTCAATTAATGTACTGCTATATAATATACTAGAACAAAATATTAATGCATACAGTCATTTGTCAAAAGTATTCAGAAACTTCCCTATATATTTCATATGTAAAACTACAATTAAAAAATATATCATGAAGTTCATTCATATCTGATTTTGATAATTTTTCATCAACAAAAGCAAAAGTATGTAGTTTATAGTAATAATTTTCAAATAATTTTTATAAAGGCATATTTTTAAAATCCTCATGATTTAATTTAAACCCATACTTAAATTCTTTGTTTATAATAAAGTACTACATGTAGCTATATCATCTTCGCCCTTGGCATCGTTAAACGGATTTTCGAGGTCACACGGTGACAGTTTATATGTAATGCAGCTAGTGGTAGCGGCAACCAATCAGAACGTGCTTTATAACATGCCAACAAAGACATCTTTTCCGTCTATAAGAGCTGTTATAGATTTGCTCTGATTTTCTGTCAATGAGTTTATATTAAATTTTTCACAAATCTTCACTTGAAAATCAGCCATATTATAATCTCGAGTCAATTTTCAGGGCATTCAAACGAAAGGAAATGAAAGCCTCGCGTCGATTGGCTGAAAATGACATCATTACAAGGGGAGTAGCTGTAAAAATCCAGCAGGTGGCAGTGCGTGGGAATTACGAAAATCCGTCGAACGATGCCAAGGATGAAGATGAGTAGAGTGGATCGTAACCCTTGGACAGCGAAGATGTAGCTATATATATAAAGTGTACTTTGTTCTGTATTTTGAGTGAAATTTATTCAGTTTTGCATTTTAGCAAAATTCCCAGTTTACAAACTTGAAATGAAATAGTAGAGTAAAACTACATTTAATTCTGTTTTTGTTGATTGAAAAATTATCAAATTCAGACATGAATTGACATGAGGATATTGTTTTAAAAAAATTAGTTTTATTTGGAAGATATTAGGAAAATTTGAAGTTGCAGAACACTTTTGACAAATGACTGGATTGCACTGCCTAATTTATTTTTATATGATTAATTTCATTTATAAAACTTAAAATTTGAAGTTAATAGATCAAATTTAATGGAGTGTTTTAAACATGATAAATGCCTCATTCAATGAAAATTACTTTCTTTTTTATAGGGATAACAAGTAAATATAACATCAATAAAACAAACGATGGTTTGAAACCAGCCTGCAAGAAATGTGGATATGGTATGTATTTATAATAGAATGTACCACTCACTGTACATGTACTAAAATGGCCTGAATATGGTATAAAAAAACTGCATTTTATATAAATTTCACATCAAAGAGCTTTTTTTTAAAGAATTTAAAAAAAACACTGGATATATTATAATTTGTAGAGTGCTATGGCTAAATCATTTTGATATATGTGAAAATGTATTACCGGTATAAAGTATTTTATTTTGAAAAGGAGACTTGATAGAATCCAAACTGTGTATGAATAACCAGGTGATGTACATATGTAGGCCTATGTTAGATACAGGATGTAAATATACTAGTTTCAAATATTAATAAATGATTATGTGGAACCTTACATTATGTATCTCATGGTGGGGGTTGTGGTCGTGATCATATGGTAGTTGGATTTACAACTTACTACCTGTGCAATCAGTGCCTATCACCACTAAAATTGTGAGTTTGAATCCCGATCGTGGTGAGGTGCACTCGATACAGCATTATGTGATATAGTTTGTCAGTGACTTGCGACAGGTCTGTGGTTTTCTCAGATTTCCTCCACCAATATAACTGACCACCACGCTATAACTGAAAAATTGTTGAAAGTGGCATTAAATGCGATGAATTCAGAATAATCAATCTTTGGATCAATTATGTATCTCATAGCATGTATAAAATCTAATTAACAACTACATTGTATATTTACTTTGGTAAATTGTTTTTCAGCTGGACATTTAACATTTCAATGTCGTAACTTCGTGAAGTCTGATCCAAGTAAAGATGTTGTCCTGGATGTTAGCAGTACAAGTACTGATTCATCAGATGATGATTTTATTTCACCCCTGACACAATATCAGCAAGGTAAGATTATCAGGCTTCTGTAGGTTAGGAGCCATCTTACATTCACTCTGAGTTTTAAGTTGTTATTATTATGAAATAATTCACTTAAGACTGTTAGATAAAGAACAAGTATAAATGGGATAATCCATAACATTTGATATATTTTTCAACAGAATTTTTGGATGTATTTTCCAAGCCTAGCAAGGGCCTGGGTGGCTCAATGAGTTAGGTATTTGGATTACCTAACAACTCATACAAGCCTATCACCAATATGGCGTGGGTTCACGCCCGGCTTTGTAAATTACAAAAAGGGGTGCACTAGACTCGCAGCTGCAAATGATAAAGTTTACCAGTTACTTGCCCATGGTCGGTGGTTCTCTCCGGGTACTCCGCCTTCTTCCACCACTAAAACTGGTCGCCATGATATAGCTGAAATATTGCTGAAAGTGGCATTAAACACAATAAATCAAATCAACCAAGCCTAGCATACAAATGTACCTGTATCTTACTGTTGGTAAATATCCAGGATAAGAGCCTGGTTTACTTCTTACTTAAGGTACAACTAACAAGTCTAAAACACATGTACTTCATGACTGGCTTTTGGTACATAGGGTACCACAATATGACAAAAACGGCTGACTTATAGCAAACATTATATCACTCTATCTTTTGTTTTAGAGAAATACAAGTCAGAAGAAAAGAAAAAGAAGAAAGAAAAAAAGAAAAAGCACAAAAGGTTAGAACAAACATAAATTAGTTATAGCAGTTTTGTTGTAACTTATTTTTGTATATAGTGAGTTTCAAAATTGTTCTAAAATCACTTGATCGGATTCCCCAATTTATGAGATGTTTAGTTATCAGCTTCTTCTCCATTTTATCTATACATTAAGATAATGCCACATTCTAGCATATTTGGTTCAGTTACCAACTGGGCTCCCTAAAATAATGGGGGGCTGACGTGGTCGTGATCGTATGGTAGTTGGATTTACAACTACCTATGCCATCAGTGCCTATCACCACTAAAATTGTGTTCGAATCCTGCTTAGGTGAGGTGTACTCGATACAGCATTATGTGATTAAGTTTGTCAGTGACTTGTGGCAGGTCGGTGGTTTTCTCCGGGTACTCAGGTTTCCTCCACCAATAAAACTGACCTCCACAATATAACTGAAATATTGTTCAAAGTGGCCATAAACACCATAAGCCAAATCCGAACCCTATCTAAAATAAATTTTAGTAGCCCAGCAAAAATTCTTCAGGTCTATCAACTGACTATTAGAAATTTCAGTATCTATCTGGGCTACTGTCTGAAAATTCTCTCGCATCCAGGTCTTGGGTTACTGGGTCCCTGTTAAGTTTTATCCCTGAGTGCTCTAGATAATGCTAACTCTACACAAGGATTTATATAGTATCCTTGCTTTACATTATTGACATTCTTGCTCTCTTGGTTGGAAATCAATTTAGTATCTTTCTTTCGTGTGTTAAGTATTTGTAAACCAATACTAAAGTAAAATTGATAATTAATAAGACTAAAATTTGCTTGGATATGAACAGTTCATGTATGTGCTAAAACAATGACCAAGACTGCCATCATTACATTTGTTGTACAATAAAGGTACCAGTATACGCATAATGTTGTTGCTTTATTCGTCTAGTATGCAAATAATAGTATCCTGGTACCATATTCAAATAAAATAAAAGTAATAAAATATCATGAACCTTTTATTAGTGTGTCTTCTATTCATTAAATTTACATATTAAATATATATATAATGTTTCTGGAGCTTCACAACTCATTTATCATATATATTGGCACCGCCGATGTAGTTTGCTACTAAACTACTAGAATATCATTTTATTAAGTCATAAAAGGTCTATTGAATTAAATCTAAACAAGTTCTTTTTTGTGCAAATTTACAGACTTAATACAAGATCAAGTTGAATTATTATTATTTTTTGTTATGCAGATCGAGATCAAGGTCACCTGTGCATAAAAGATCAAAGTCACATAAAGTTAAGAAGTCAAAGAAAAGAAGGGACAAAAAACATTCAGATAACTCTGTAGATGAAAGAAAATCTCACAAGAAACGGAAGAAGCACAAATATGCTAGTGACACCGACTCATCATCCGATAGCGATTATACATGTAAAAAATCTCATAAAAAGCGGAAAAAGCATAAACATGTTAGTGATTCATCTTCAGAATTAACTGATACTGATGAAAGTGTTGAAGAAAAAAGAAAATTGAAAGCTCGGCATGATTATTCCAATGATTCTCACAATGACGATAGTAACTTAAAACACAGAAAACATCATAAACGTAAGAAAAGAAAATATGATCACCATGACTACTCCAGTCACAGTGATGTATAAAAAAATAATGTGCAATTTTAAAGCAATTTTACTGAAAAAAATATAGTGATACGGTGTATGGAACCAGATACTGTTATGTTTGGCTATGGACATATAAATGATTGTTCATTAATTGACATTGAAGATGGCACATGATATATGGTTAGGGGCCGACCATTTAACTTTTAGTGGGGAGGTGCTATGTTTTTTCCCTGAGTTAGAAATTGTTTTCTTTTTTCACACGAAACAAAAATCAAATTATTTATCTTTTTGGACCTGAATAATATAATGGTGCTACAATCATTTTTGTTCAAATTAGGCCAACAACTAATATATTTCTTCTTTCAGGTCAATATTTTTTTTTTCTGCAAAATTTAGTGACATTGTATATTAAAAAAAAAAGAAAGTTAATGGTCTTTGGAATCTCTGAAATCCTGGTACTTAATTCTTAATTTTCTCAGCCACAAGAATTAGTCAGTCATATTTATAACTAAGATATAAATTTTGCAGATATGTCAAATCCACAATTTTATATCATGTTGGTAAACAATATCTCTATCATTCAGTTCAGGGGTTATCATGGTCATGATCGTATGGTAGTTGGATTTATAACTACCTATGCAATTAATGCCTATCGTATGGTAGTTGGATTTGTAACTACCTATGCAATCAATGCCTATCACCATTAACGTTGTGAGTTCGAACCCCGCTCATGGCGAGGTGTACTCAATACAACATTATGTGATAAAGTTTGTCAGTGACTTGCGACAGGTCGGTGGTTTACTGCGGGTTTCTTCTGGGTTCCTCAACCAATAAAACTTACCGCCACGATATAACTGAAATATTTTTGGAAGTGGTGTTCAACACCATAATCAAACCAATCATTCAATTCAATCTTATGTTATTTTATATAATGTACTTTCTAGTGATTTACATGATATTGTGTAATGTGTACCAAATTTTTAATGTTGTAACAATTTGTGAATTTTCTATTTGTTATAAAAATAAAATTAACCTCTGATTTTTTTCACCAGGTTCAATTTCTACAAATATTAAGACAATTGTACCCAAATTCTTTTTCCTTTCTGTTGCTCTTACTAGAACTGGTATCATTTTGCCTGTTGCAAAGGTAATCACTCCTATTAAAAGTATGTTAAGACATATAGTTATACCCCCCGCAAACAAAGTTTGGAGGGGTATATAGGAATCACCCTGTCCGTCCATCTGTCCATGTGCCTTGTAAGC
>MJUT01039473.1:485764-573297 GCA_002080005.1 Gigantidas platifrons
AAATCAACCAATTACACCAAAGTGTGTTCTATACATCCCTTGGATTTGCTGATATATAGTTTCAATCAAGGATTTATATAGTATATCAATCCTTGGTTCAATGGAAAAGTTTTTTCTCTTTTTTTTCTGTATCATCCCTCATACCAAGGATTTATATAGTATCCTTGCTCATACACGTAAAAAAAATAGAGTTTCATACATCTAAAAACATCGAAAATGATCAAACAAAGCAACCAATCAAACCAAGTTTTGTGATATACATCGAATGCATTCTAAACTACACATTGGTACACGTTGGTATGTCGATTTCATGTAAACAATGAAGTTTATTGATTTTATAGTATCCTTGCTCATACACGTAAAATTAAAAAAAAGTAGAGTTTCATACATCTAAAAACATCGAAAATGATAAAACAAAGCAACCAATCAAACCAAGTTTTGTGATATACATCGAATGCATTCTAAACTACACATTGGTACACGTTGGTATGTCGATTTCATGTAAACAATGAAGTTTATTGATTTTATAGTATCATTGCTCATACACGTAAAATTAAAAAAAAGTAGAGTTTCATACATCTAAAAACATCGAAAATGATAAAACAAAGCAACCAATCACGCCAAGTTTTGTGATATACATCGAATGCAATCTAAACTACACATTGGTACACGTTGGTATGTCGATTTCATGTAAACAATGAAGTTTATTGATTTCTAAATAGGCCATCCTCATTTCCGGCCAGAACGCCGCCATTTTGACAAATGATGGTAAACAATTCTTAATAAATACAAATCGGGTGCACTGTTTTCAATAAAATTGCTGATAAACATTGAAAAATATTATATTATCACAAAAATGATGGCTCCGCTTCAATATTCGGTATGATAGAAGAGGAGTTTGAAACAGTTTAAATTCGAGTTTTGACAGTCCATGAAGGTCAAAAGGGAAAATAGATTAATGTCAATTATTGATGAGATATGGGTTATACATCTACGAAAAGTGGATACTTTATGAACGATTGGTATTTAGAACAAATAATTTCACATTATATCTGTAATTATGGTTTTATTTATTTACAAATACTGGTTTAAAATGTTGAAGGGATGAAAATTTCCGCCATTAATCAAAGGCACGCGCATCGTCAACGAATTGCACTATGGGTAATCTCACTCCGCAACATACTTACATACAATCTATGTTAAATCTCCCGAAGTTTCATATCCTTCCTACTATATAAATCCTTGTATCTACATAGTCAAATCGGCATTTTAGGTTGGTTAGTTCGGCACCTGCCATGGTCAATTCGGCACCAGTATTAAACATAATTTAGTAATAAAATATTTATGTAAAAATAAAAAAAAAGAAAGTTGGATTTAGTACCAAATATATTTTATCTATACAGTAACAGTGGTTGGTACTCCGGTGTCAAAAAGTATCTAATGGTAGTTAATAATCATAGGACACCGGACGGCTTCCTCCACCACTAAAACTGGTCGTCATGATATAGCTGAAATATTGAAAGTGGCGTTAAAACACAAAAAATCAAATCAAATAGAACCAAGGCAGGATAAAAATGTTGCAAAATCCGAAATTGTATCCGTCCGTATTCGATTAAAGGTTTATCGCATAGATCACATGAGCAATCACGTGCTGATCATCGAACCCTTCAAAATGGCGAACGAACATTCATTTACGTTCCTTCTTGTTATTTTCGTTTTAACTTTGGTGTTTCCTGGTGTTGAGGCGTTTGATGCTGGGGATGCGATTGCTCTTGTCCTCGGACTGATAATAGGAGTACTTGGAATATGTGCGTGTCTAGGATATTATGCGAGAAGACGTGCAGGATGAAAAACTCGTGACACATCAAACATCATTTAAACATTAACATTATTTACTTTATTGTCATCTGAATATATTGATGTAACTACAAAATTTTGTGATCCAGTTATTTTGTATAGAACAGTAAGCTTCGTGTGGACAGACATGATGTGCATGAATGAATGATTTGACGACAACCGAACAAATGTAATGGACTGTAATCATGCAACTACTTTGTTTATTGAAATTTTAACAGCTTCATTTTATGATATCAGACACACTGGAATAAACTTTAGGCCTAGATGTCAAACACGTCCATTGAAATTAACTCTGTAAAAAAAAAAAATAAGATGTATCAATTTATTATTATGGCCAAGAACATGGATTTTTTAAGTTTTGAACATTTTGGAATACATTTTGTACCTTGACATATCCCGAATTTAAATGATAAAACAAAAAGTGATAATAAAAGTGAATCCATCTACTACAATGAACAGAAGTTTAGTAGATACATTATACACATTTACTAAATGTACTTGGACATAACTTGGTACATGTATATGATTATAACATTCCATTTTTTTATGTTTTGCAAATTTTGTTGCATTTTTACAGGTTTGAAAGATGATCACATGTATGTAAGAAAAATAAATTGAAATAGGTTGAATATTGAATACAGTATATACTATTATTATTTACATTTGGTATGGCATATATGCATCCCCCCTCTTTTCCCAAGTACAAAATGTACATGTATTACATGTATGTAATGTTATATTGTTAATAAAACCACTATACATGTAGATACTACCTGCTACTGTAGTGTTGTGTCAGTTGCTAGTTATTTAGTGCATACATATATATATAGTTCCATATCGCAAAGGGGTCGTCGTGGTCAGGATCATATGGTAGTTGGATTTATAACTAACTATGCAATCCATGCCTATCACCACTAATGTTGTGAGTTATGAATCCCGACCAGGCTAGGTGTACTGGACACAACATTATGTGATAAAGTTTGTCAGTGACTTGCAACACATTGGTGGTTTTCTACAGGTACTCCGGTTTCCTCCACCAATAAAACTGACTGCCATGATATAACTGAAATATGTTGAAAGTGGCATTAAATACCATAACCCGCACCAATATCTCAAATGATTATTAACATATTATGTAGGTTTGAACCTTCTCATAGAACACCTGCAATGGACAACATGTGCTGCAACTACTAGAGCAAGCAATTCTAACTCTTCCAGATCATTAACATTTGTCTATGGTCATCCTGGTTGGTATTCTATGCAGGGTACTGGTGAATTTGAAGTTTCTCTGTGCTTATGAACTCAAAGCTGCTGAGTGCCGTCCCAAGGTGGCAGATGGGATTGGGGGAACCCTCTCTATGGGGTGTCTGCTTATAATGCGGAAAGCTTAAGACTCACGATGGACCATAGTGGGTAACATGTTTGGAGAGTACATTTTGTACCATGCTTCATGCATGTGAAAGATCTCTTTTATAGATTTCGAAAAAGATTAGGCCCTACAGAAAACTAAAGTTTTTGTCCCTACCAAAATTTCCATACTTTTCTAGTAGCAATCAAAATGTGTTGCCTCATTTGACTCATCCATCCCTTATTTCTATATAGTTTTCATATATTGTGTTCTCATCCTAAATATAACTGAAATACTGCTGGATGGACATTGAACAATAATCAATCAGTGGTTTTCTATGAGAATTTGTGTCACCAGATCTGGAGCTTTGTACATGTACATTGTACTGAATCCATATTTTGCAGGTTGTGAGCTACATGTACATTATTTTTATTTCATCATCAGTAACCTAAGGCTGATCATGCTCCGATACTCTACTCATCATCTATGGGACAATTGACAGAGAAATGCTAGTAGTTATGAATTATTCATCTCAAATCTGATTTGCTCTGTTGTGTTATTGTTTTGTGGACGGTTATTATTTGTATACCGATATTTCTATTTGCTGGACCAGAAATTAAACATATTTTGATTTTTAAATGGCAGCAAAAATTTTGTGGTTATATTATGTCATGGCGTTGTCATTGTTGTCCGTCTGTATAGACAAAATGTTTTCTGTGCCATAACTTGAGTTAAGATCCTTCTGAATTTTGAACATAATGATCCTTGGCACTGACTAAAGGTTTGGTATAGTTTTGAGGTATTGTACTCTTACCCGTTTCCAAACAAGATGCCCTGTAACCGTATATTTGTTCCTAATAATATTTGTTCCAAAAGGAAAAAATGATTGAATAATATTTATTCCATGGAACAAGTCTTGTGGAATATTTATTCCACCTGTATGACATTTGTTCCACCTTTGAGAGGTACATTTATTATAGGTAAATAATATAATAAAAGTTATTTTAATATAATACTTGTATACATACCAGAATAAATATTATATAATACTTATACCTACCAGAATAAATATTATATAATACTTGTACCTAACAAATTTATTTCTGGATTGGAAAATATTTTGTGTAATATTTGTTCCATTTTAAACTTATTTATTTCTTGTAATATTTGTATCTAAGAAAATTTATTATATAATAAAAGTTCCGAATAGGAAATTATTTTATGTAATACATGTTCCATTGTACTGGTATTTTTATTATGTCAGTGGAACATGTATTACATAAAATAAATTCCTTTTGGAACTTTTATTACACAATAAATTTTCTTAGGAATAAATATTATAGATGAACTTCTGTTCCGTCACAGCCCTCTATGGTGCAAAAATGGTGGTTTTAGTTATTTGTACACAGAGAAATTATTTTTCATCTCATTTTAATGGGTTTATACAATCAATTCCCTAAAAAAGTCCCATTCAGCCAAGTAAGCTTGTTGGTTTAGTACCAGGTGGACATCATCATCATTTCATCGAATATAATTTGTTCTCGCCATGATATAGCTAAGAATTAAGTGTTAAACAACATTCATGTACATTTTTGTAAATGTACCTTCATTTCCACCCCTGTTTTCATTTAGATATACCATTATCAAAAGTAGGTTCCTGTGGGGTTTCTTGATGTAAATGTATGAACCTATATTGTGACTGTATTTTTTGCTTTGTATATCGTGCATGTTTGTGCATATTTTTAGCTCACCTGATCATGACTCAAAGGGTCATGTGATTAGGTATTGTCATCACTTTTGGTCCATCAAGGTTTTCATCCATAAACTTTTACATTTTAATTATTTTCTTTAATACCACTGGGCCAATGGGGACCAAAATGCATTTTCTAAATGGCAAACACCTTCAAATTTTCAGCTGTCTTAAAAAAGGCCAGTAACCTCAATGCATCATCATCAAGCTTAAGACTCAAGACAACACCGACCTGAAGACTCCTAGATTAGTAGGAGATATTATCCCCACCCTGAAGAAAGATATTCTTTTTCACACAAAGCAACAAAAATCAGGTTATCTCTTTTTTGCACATGTAAAATCAGTAATTTTTATTCAAATTTTGCCCTTAATTACTGCTGGGTCAAATTTTATTGTTGCATTTTTCAGCTCAATTTATTATTATTTTCTATAAAATTTGGCAAGATTTTTTTTGGACAGAAAAATCTATAAAAAATCTACATTGCGAGACTTCTTGATATAATATCTTAAAAAATTTAATATTTCGTCTTACTTTAACACTGCCAATAGGCAAGCGTTCATGCCTACTTTGCGACAGGTCAGTGTTTTCTCTGGGTACTCTGGTTTCCTCCACCAATAAAGCTAACTGCCAAGATATAATTGAAATGTGGCAGTAAACAGTAAACACCATAATCCCAATGCTAACCCTCCATACCTACAAAGGGAGTGAATCAAACAAATGGAAAAATGATATAGGAGTGGGTGAATTGAGAACAAGAAAAAAAGGATCGCAGCCATTCTTAGCCCCCCATTTTGTTTTCAAAATGCTGACGCTTGTTCCATGTTAATGTATGAAGTTGGGTTTTTTTATAAATAAAATAAAAGAACCGCTTAGCGCATAAATGCACGACGTATCCCCCTGCACTTGCATAATATTTTAATTTAGTTTTATATATTTATAGAAAACAGCCTTGCAGTCTTAATGTATAACATATATACAAGCCACATGCAAAATATTATTCAAATCTATCCATGTTTACTAAAGTTATCGTGTAAACAAGACGCAATTATCAAAATTGGTGATTTTTCAACCAAAAACTAAGATTTTCCCCAAAAACCCTTGCTTCAAATATTTCCATGTTAGAACCCATCCAAGATCATGATAATTGCAAGCAACATGCAAAAAATTATTCAAATCTATCCATGTTTACTGAAGTTATCACGTAAACAAGACACAATTCTCAAAATTGGTGATTTTTCAATCAAAAATTAAGATTTTCCCCCAAAACCCTTGCTTCAAATATTTCCATGTAATAACCCATCCAAGATAATGATATTTACAAGCCACATGCAAAACATTATTCAAATCTATCCATGTTTACTAAAGTTATCGCGTAAACAAGACACAATTCTCGAAATTTGTGATTTTTCAATCAAAAACTAAGATTTCCCCCCAAAACCCTTGCTTCAAATATTTCCATGTTAGAACCCATCCAAGATATTGATAATAACAAGCCACATGCAAAAAATTATTCAAATCTATCCATGATTACTCAAGTTATCGCATAAACAAGAAAGTGTGATGGACGGACGGCCGCTATTACTATATCCCTCAACGCTATCGCGGGGGGATAATAAAAGGATTTCTCACACATTATAAATACCCTGTCTTTGATTGCACAACTAAACAGTACATTTATACTATATCTGACCCCACTGTCGAGTAAAATATTTTTTCTTTTCGATTCCTGAGTGTTTGCCATAGACCATTTTTTGAAAATAAACAATTCATGTCTTTATTATACAATATAAGAACATTGCAATTGCAGTAATGGTGAAAATCATTGTTCATGATTTTTGTTCTCCTACCCAGAACTAATTACATACTAACAACTCTGAGATTGTGTGTCTATCAAAACTGCTTGAGATATTCACATGCTATCTATCCCTTTGTTTGGTTTGAAACTATTTATCATCAAATGAAATTGATCAGGTCAGTCACTGGTGGCATGGAATTGCACCCTCTCTTTTAACATGTTTGTTTCCATATTTCCATACACTCTTATGGTAACAACAGCTTGCATCTGCCGGCACTACTTTCATTCATGAGAGTAGAGACAGTACACAGAAAGCTGTTATTACCATAAGATGATATGGATAAATGGGTAATTCCATTCCACAAGTGCCTGTGATTGGATAAGTTGAGATTGTGCTTTTAGAATCTTTTGTGTTTTCTCTTTAAGCTGTTTCTGTTATAAATGTGTAACTGATCCACCATTCATGAATCTTAAAATTTTTAATTTTGTTTTTAAATTTAACTGTCTGTATGACTTATCTTTTCATATGCACTTGGGGTTTTACTAGTTTTGTGGTCAAGGAGGAGGTAACTTTGTTTCCATTCACAAGTGTAATAACAGGGCTCATACATTTGTAAAATTAAATCGGGCATACAATCATAAAAATACAAGTCATTCACACATTTACAAATATAATGCAATCAAGTCCTGATATCTAAAGGAATAGCCAAAATTGGGAAAGGTAACCTATGCTTGAAGGAGTTGAACATTAATTTTAACATAATAACATGCCTTAGGGGATATTGAATAGATTCAAAAATGCTACAATACAGCTGATCTTAAAAGGTGGCTACTCCCAACAAACGTGTTCAGTAGGAGTCGCCGTAAGTTTTCGTTCAAAGATGCTAGCATTTTTAAGACACAATGCACTCGTTGACGTCCAAACAACAGTGTCAGGCCTTTCAGTAAGGGGCAGTACTAGGTACCTTTACCCACTTAAAATGGTAATTGGTACCTCCTAATTTCAAAAACTGTTGCACAAGATATTCATGAAAAATGTTCAAACTTTAAGAAAAAGTACTGCCAGTAAATGGTGAAGTATTTTTTTTGTGTGTGTATATATTGGTACACTTGAAAAATATAGAAAGCCCTGCAGTGTGTTGTGTTTTTGATTCGTCCTCACAACTGGCTGATGCTACATTTGTATATGTGTGTGTTAGTTTGTTTTTTAACATTCCTGGCCATTTTGTTTTAATATTGAGCTCAATTTGTCTGAATAATGAGCTCAATTAACCTGACACATATATGATTTCTCTACTTTCTGTCAAAATATTTTAGTATCATGGCATCATTAAAATCTTGCAGTGAAGCACTGGTAACAACTCCCTCTGGGATTGCCTCAATGTTTTCATGGTTAGCGTTCTTGTCTTAAGTACGGCAGATCGTGTAGGCTCAATAACCAAAGATTTTAAAATTGGCATTTGCTGCCTCTGCAGAAACACACAGCACTAAGGAGTAACAAAGGCTAGGAGTCAGGATGATGACGTTTCTGAGTGGAGCAACATGTCTATCCATGGAATGTTGTTGCAGTGAGCTAGCAACTAGTCCAGTACAAGACAGCATCTCATCTAAAAGTAACTTGTTCACACCATCACATGGCACTTGGCATTAATCAACTTCATTCACTCTGGGACAAGGGCTTAACCCACAGAGCAGTGAAGTGCATCTCTAGGTGGTAGATAGGAGTTGCCATTTAATGTCCAAACTTTTCCAGTGGCAGTGAAAAGTCGTTGCCTGCGGTTCTCCCATCGTCCCTCTTTCATTTCTGTATAGTTTTGACATGTACATGTACATGTAGTTGAATCATTCTCGTTCTGAATAGGTATAAACATTGAGACTTTGTGCATGATATTGGTTATTAGTATCATAATTTCAAAAAAGTTAAAAATCAAAACAAATTGTTACATCCTAATAATTGTAATGGGATTTGTTGTTTCCCATTCAAATAAATAAAAAAATATCATTTTTAATTCAACAAGTTTTTTAAATCACCGTATTAATATTTTTTTTGAAGGAATGAAGTAGTCGTCAGAGTTTTAATTTCCGCAGACAGTATTTAAACAAGTGGGTCATCATTTGCACATGATCTCTGAATTGAACTCATTTGTGGGTTATAACTATGGTATATGTACACAATTCCGGCTGATGAAAAAATGCATTTATTTATTATTGAATTAATAAAAAATAATATATTCTCATATAAAGTACATTGACTTACATCATCAGAAAATTTAAATTCACCAAACAAAAAAGCACATTCTCAACTTTTCATCCAATGTCTGATTACTGGGTCAACTTAATACACATGCTTTTCATTGTTCGACAATCGTCAGTTGTGTTGACGAGATTTAATTAGTATCAACTAATAACTGTTGTAGGTAATCTTTGTTTCACATTTAAGTAGCTTTTCAAATAAAAAATGTGACTGAGAGTTTTATTAATCATTTGACTGTATTATTTACAAAATTTATGATCTTGACTAAGAAGAACAAGGTCCCAATTTATTTAATTAATATTTGTACTGGTTTTTTTTTACCTGAAAAATTTGAGGGGGAGTGGAGAGGTTATGGTGTTTATCGCCACTTTCAACAATATTTCAGTCATATCGTGGCGGTCAGTTTTATTGGTGGAGGAAACCGGAGTACATGGAGAAAACCACAGACCTGTCGCAAGTCACTGACAAACTTTATCACATAGAGCCATATCGAGTATACCTCGCCTGAGCGAGATTCGAACTCACAACGTTAGTGGTGATAGGCATTGATTGCATATGTAGTTATAAATCCAACTACCATACGATCACAACCACGATGGCCCCCGAGATGTCAAAAGAATGAAAGTTTATGGATGACTGACAGCGGACCCTTTCGGTCAGGTGAGCTAAAAATTGAAAAGAAAAGGAGTATGAAGCTTTTTGTTTTGCATTGTACGATGATGAAGCCGCCTACCATGAACTCCAAGTGATGACAATACCTCACATGACCCTTTAGAAATATGAATCTATTACATAAGTATGATTTATTATTAATCACAGTTGACAGATATCAAGCTACAATAGATGACAAAATAAATAGTAAGTTTAAGTTCATAATGATAGAATGTTCTCTGCTCATTTCACATGCTGGGTTTTCCTGCCATTTGATTCTGTAATTGTTGGTTGAAGTCATTGATCGCACTGGACACACGCTTGTTTATTGGACGATAATCACATTCCATAGTTTTGGCTGCAATAACTTTATTATAGTTAAGGAAAAAATTAATATATGTAGTTTGTATATAGAGCTGGAAAGGTACGTACATCTTACAACTCTTGAATATAATATAGATAAAATAATGTTCTTAATTTATCCAATGATTTCTGCTATGTGATAATATTAACTACTTTACAAGTCAACTTTGTTCTCTACAATGTGATGATGTTGGTACTCTATAGGATTATGGTGTTTACCACCACTTTCAACATATTTCAGTTATATCGTGGCAGTCAGTTTAATTGGTGGAGTAAACCGGAGAAAACCACCAACCTGCCACAAGTCACTGACAAACTTTATCACATAATGTTGTATCGAGTACACCTCGCCTGGGTGAGATTCGATCTCACAACGTTAGTGGTGATGGGCACTGATTGCACAGGTAGTAGTAAATCCAATTACTATACTATCACGACCACGATGGCCCCTTCAATGATTTCTGCTATGTGATAATATTAACTACTTTACTTTGTTCTCTACAATGTGATAATATTAACTACTTTACTTTGTTCTCTACAATGTGATAATATTAACTACTTTACTTTGTTCTCTACAATGTGATAATATTAACTACTTTACTTTGTTCTCTACAATGTGATAATATTGCTACTCTATAAGAAGAGCTAATATGAATAAAATCACATCTCTCAATTGCTTCTCTTTAACGATTGTCATGTCATGGAGGATCTGAAGAAACAACATTACAGGTCACACTGCAAATGACCCTATGTTATTAATATTCAATGATACGATAAATATGACCTATGACCTTTTCGACCAATCGGATTGCTTGTACCAAACAAAGCAGCTTGATTTAAATTATAACGCTTTGATATTGGGGCATCCTCAGATCTCCCACGCTGCGAATATATCAGTAAAGGAGAGTAAGTCAGATTTGTGATTTTAATCAGATTGTAAGAAAAGCGAGTCCATTATTGAATAATGTTTAATGTGAAGTGAGAAGGTTTTCAGCAAGAAGTTTTTACCAAAAAATATGTATGTTACTATATTTATGTATACTGTGAACAAACGTATGCATTTAATTATCACCAAAAATATGCCACGATATAGCTGAACTATTGATAAAGTTGGCATTAGACACTTGCCAATCAATCAATCAATATTGACCAAATCTTGCAGAAATCTGTTTTTTCATGCTTTATTTTATACTACAATATCGGTGTGCAAATTCTAAATTAATGTTGTAATATTGTACATAAAAATATTTTTGATAGTATTTATTTACTGATGTAATAGCTCGTAGGATTCTGACTCTCAGCCGATAAGTCTTCTACTTAATGTGATACGTTTTGAAAACAGGAAAAGAGCCCCAAAAAAAATACACTAAAAGAATAAAACAAATCTGATTGTAAGGATACAATCTTTCATAACAAAGTTATTCTGTTCATGATGCTGCCATTTTCTTTCTAAATTACCAAGCTAAAAGACAAATAAAATTATGTCAAAAGTACTTCATTTAGCAAAATATAGTCATAAATAGTATTTAAGATAATGCAGAAAAAAAAGATTGATTATATCTTTTTTTGCACTCGAAACCCAAGCTGTATATTCATATGAGAAAGTTTGGATCGACACAGCCATATTTATTTTTGGCCGAATCAAAACATCACCTTTACATTACATTAAGTTTCTAACACCTTTCTATGTGTCTTATATTTGTGGTAGACCAGGGAAGTGATAAGTTTTGGTTTGATTTAGGGTGTTTAACGCCACTTTCAACAATATTTCAGTTATATCAGTTTTATTGGTGGAGAAAACCACCAACATGTCGCAAGTCACTGACAAATGTTATCACATAATGCTGTATCGAGCAGATCTCACCTGAACGGGATTTGAACCCTTATCGTTAGCGGTGATAGGCACTGATTGCCTAGGTAGTTGTAAATCAAACTACCATATGATGATGACTGCCCCTTTTGTGATTGAACATTTACTGTTTAATAGACATGTAGATACCTAGTTTTGATATAGAGTGTGCAACATGTTTCAGGAATAACCTCCATCAGCAGAGGTATCGACCCAGGTTTGGTTTAGGATTATGGTGTTTAACGCCACTTTCTAAAATATTTCAGTTATATCGTAGCGGTCAGTTTTAATGGTGTAGGAAACCGGCGTTCACAGAGAAAACCACTGACCTGTCGCAAATCACTGACAAATTTTATCACATTATGTTACATCGAGTATATCTCGCCATGAATGGGGTTCGAACTCACAACTTGAGTGGTGATAGGCACTGATTGCACAGGTAGTTGTAAATCTAACTACCATACGATCACGACGGCTCCTCTTTATAAAAGTGATTATTTCATACCTGCATATATGTTTCATTATCTTCTATGGAGGTCTTCATTCCTTCATATTTAGATGTTAATTGTGTCATTACTTTTTTAAAGTTTTCTTTCCTCCTCTGTAGAGATACTCTGTCTTCTTGAAGCCTCTATAAAGATATTAAAAATACATTGGAAATAACAATAAAGGATTTTGATTCTAATGTAAATGTTTTGACAGATAATAAATAGATTGTTATATATGTAGTAAATTACACAATTATCTCCTGTAGTACAAATTTTAATAATCAAAATTCAACCAATTCAAGTTCATATCAAATTTCATACCAGCTCATGGGGGTGGGGTTATGGTGTTTAACACCACTTTCAATGATATTTCAGTTTTATCATGGCAGTCAGTTTTATTGGTGGAGGAAACCAGAGTACCCAGAGAAACTCACTGATAAATGTTATCACATAATGTTGTATCGAGTACACTTCGCCTGAACAGGATTCGAGCTCACAACATTAGTGATAATAGGCACTGATTGCATAGGTAGTTGTAAATCCAACAACCATAAATCATGACCATGACGGCCCCAGCTAGCTCATGGCGAGATGACCTAACATAATTATTTCTACAAAATTTTGACCATTTGTTTCAGAGGAGATGATCAAAATGTGAAATGCTAACAAGAATTAAGACAGACAGAGGATAACAGATGCAAAGTGATGTCAATAGCTTACATGACCCTTTGAATCAGGCACGCTCATATACTAAAGCCAGTCTTTAAGGGAAAAAACCTATAGGGATTAGGATCCAGCTAAAACACATGTTGTTTGTCCTTTTGTACTTTTCCTTTTGACCATTGTGTTGTCTAGTCTTCTTCGATTTACGGATTATGATTACCCCTTAAGTATCTTCAAACTCTTCTTCCTAATGTACATAAAATAGATGTATGCTAGTTTTCCTTTCTCGACAATTGAGTTTGGTCATATTTAATGTTAGAGTAAACAAATAAATATCCTTATCTGACATATTAGTTTGTGCTGTAATTTACCTTCCGTTTTTTCTCTGACTGGTCTCTTAATTTGTCTAAATCAGAATATGTTTCCAATTCTTTCTCCATATTAGCATTTTTTTCTTTCAACATAACTAATTCTGTGGTAATTTTATCTTCTAATTGCTCAACCTTTTGGAAATCAACTTGTAGCTTGTCACTTTCTGCAGAAAAAAATAACACAAATCTATTATTTTTCTATTAAAGGGCAATAACTCAAAGTGGACAGATGTAATAAGTACAACACCAGAAAATGGACACACAAAAGCTCCCACGGTCTTGAGCGAAAAATATTTTAAAAGCTTTTCATTTTTTTCTCTCAATATTAAATGATTTTTTTTTCTTTTTGGCAATTTATAAAATATTAAGAGAACCCAGTAAAATGTAAACAATTTCATAGCTATAATCAACATCTATTTTAATATAAAATGATTTTTTTCCTTTTTGGCAATTTATAGAAATATCAAGAAAACCCAGTAAAATGGAAACAATTTCGTAGCTATAATCAACATTTATTATTTTATTTTACACAACTGACCTGCAGCAAGTCCTAATGTTGTATGCTCAGACTTCTTCATTTCTCCTGCTTTAAATGCCAAGTCTTCCTTCATATTACTCAGTTCTTCTGGTGAAGGTAAATGTGAAAATCTTCCCATATTCTGTTTGTGCGTACAATATAAAATTGTTATTAAAAGCTATAGATTTATTGTACATGCATAATCACATTCACTTCAACAAATAACCAAAAGAGAACTTGCAAGTCAATGTACATTTAGTAAAGAAAGGGGCAGTCATGATCGCATGGTAGTTGGATTTACAACTACCTGTGCAATTAGTGCCTACAACCATTGAAGTTGTGAGTTCGAATCTCGCTCATGCGAAGTGTACTCGATACAACATTATGTGATAAAGTTTTTATGTGACTTGCAACAGGTCAGTGATTTTTTCCGGGTACTCCGGTTTCCTCCACCAATAAAACTTGTCGTCACGATTTAGCTGAAATATTGTTGAAAGTGCATTAAACACGATAAACCAAATCCACCGATTAGTATTTTTTACTTCATTTTTAATCCTTGCAGAAGGTCTTAATGAGAAAGTTTGTAAGATGTGATCCTTGGTGGCCCATTGCTAGGCACATTTTTCTTATCCTATCTACAACATCCTTTTTTTCTCCTGTGGCAATCTAAATTAACATCCATAGGCCCCTCCCCCAGTCCCACCTATTTTTCTACATGATGTATTGTTTATAAAGAATAATGGTGAACAACAATCAATTCATTATTTTTAATCTCTTTTTTTCCTTCATGTTTTTAAATTCATACAAAAAAGAGGATATGACAATAAACCATGAAATATATATATTTGTAATTACCATACTAAGACTTTCAGAAAAAATATCAGGGTTGCTTTTTCCATCATAACTGACTAGAAAATATAATAGCAACTCACTGAACTTGCTTTAAACAAAGATGTCCATATATATGAACAAGACCAATTTTTATTACTTTTTTTTAGGGAGAATTAATCCCCATACCATACATAATCAATTACAATACTTACTCTGCTGATGTGCTCCAATATAGCCACAGTATTCTGTTCCAGCTGTGTAACTCTTTGCTATCAATATAAAAACAAATCTATATTAGTAATTAGGGTTTATATCAATTCACTTAATCTGTAAAATGGATCGGTGGTGTAATGGTTAACATGCTTGCCTCAAGTGCAGTAGATTGTAGGTTAGAGCCCTGCTCATGTCTAACCAAAGACTATAAAATTGGTATTTGCTGCTTCTCTGCTAAGCACATAGTACTAAGGAGCAAGATGAAGACGAGTTGGCTCGTAGTCAGGAAAATGTGTCCAAGTGGAGAGACTCAGCAGAGCTCACCAAACCAGGCGACTTGGGCGACAAAGTCGCCTTCACGGCTCTGAAGTCGCTCCAACTCGGCCCAAAAGCAAAATTTCAGTCGCCCTGTTATTTTGAGACGTCGCCTATAAATTTTCAATAATCATACTTTTTCTTCAATATTCACGTAAAAGAAGCTCCCATGTTCCTGAAATATGACCCATACAGGGCTTGATGTTCAATATTTTATTCCAAACTCGTTAATTGCATCCTTTTTAAGATCGTTGTGCAGCACACGTTCGTTTTGTGAAAGGTATGGGAACATGCGGTAGTGGGGAAAGAAACATTAAAATCGGGATCGATTTTCGGAAGTCTCCCAGAATTTCCCTCACTTCGCCCTTAAGTCAACTGAGAGAGAAGTCAAGTCGCCCTGTTTTTACTATGTGTGGTGAGCCCTGGACTGTTAGTTTCATTTCAGTGATCTAGCACTATAAAAATCCAACTAAGGGTGTTGGTCTAGTACAAAGCGAACTTCATCATCATCTCATGAAATAGTAACATATTCTCACCATGATATAGCTAAAAATATGCTCATTTGGTGTTAAATAACAATCACTCACTGACTGAATCCTTATCATCTTTCACAGCCATTTTATACTGTTCCACTAGCATGACATTATACAGTAAAACTTCAACAATAAAAAATCCAAAAGAGTCATTCTTACGACCATATAAATTGCATGACTGGAAGGGGTGGTCGTTTTATAAAATAAATCATAACTATCCAGAATTATTTCTGTAAGTATTTCTAGTTTGGTAAATGTGGTATTTCTGCAATGTAACATATTCATAATTTATTTGTTTGAAATATTAAAAAATAATAAATCAAATGTATATAAAAAAAAATTTAAATAATATTACCAGTTCTTGTGATTTAGATTCCTCAAATGAGTTCAGGAACTCTACAAAAATACATGTATAATAATTAAATGTTGAAAATAGAAGATTAAAATTAAAAACAAAAAATAAAATAAAACAAGTAAACACACCATTTTTATATGAAGACCGTGTGGAAGTTACAATGATTTTAATTTGGTAAATACTAAAATAATAAAATGCTACAAAAGCTCTGAGATAGCATGACATTGTTTCACTTATAACAGGACAATAAAAATCCATCTCGATCTATGATCTTTTATAAAGTAGGAATGACCCATAGGTAATTTGTTCTCCCCAGGACATAGCTGAACAATTTGTTCTCCCCAGGACATAGCTGAACAATTTGTTCTCCCCAGGACATAGCTGAACAATTTGTTCTCCCCAGGACATAGTTGAACAATTTGTTCTCCCCAGGATATAGCTGAACAATTTGTTCTCCCCAGGACATAGCTGAACAATTTGCAAATCAACATTAAACAACCACTCACTTACTTTTTTTTATTACAGATAATTGTGTTTTATCTTTTTTTTTCTGTTTTTAAATTGCTTTTCATGAATTTTTGTTTTCATTAACGATAAATAATTTCTTTTATAATAATGGCATCACATTTGACAATTGTTACTCCAATCATCCTATTTGATAGAGGGGATAAGAATAAGAATATGCACCAAATTGATTTTTATCTTGTTCCTTTCATGCAATATAAATAGATTTTTATCATGTTCTTTTCATACAATATAAATAGATTTTTATCATGTTCTTTTCATGCAATATAAATAGGTTTGTATCATGTTCTTTTCATGCAATATAAATAGGTTTTTATCATGTTCTTTTCATACAATATAAATAGTTTTTTATCATGTTTTTTTCATGCAATATAAATGTTTTTATGGCATTCTTTTCATGCAATATAAATGTTTTTATGGCATTCTTTTCATGCAATATAAATATGTTTTTATCATGTTCTTTTCATGCAATATAAATAGGTTTTATCATGTTCTTTTCATGCAATATAAATAGGTTTTTATCATGTTCTTTTCATGCAATATAAATACCATCTATAGTTTCCTCTCTTTTCTTCAGTTCTTTGTACTTTTGATTCCTTTCACCTGCAGATGGAAAAATGTTGTCAGTTAACACAATTTATAGTTTTTCTTTCACAAATTTCTGATATATTTCTTTTTAATAGTCATACGTAAACAAAAATATCTTTTTGTTGTGATATCTGATTACAAGTTCCATGATATTTCAATAAATAGCCATTTTCAATTTCAAAATCTAAACTTTCTAAAATAACATGAATAATACAATGATATTGAGTGCTTTGAATTATGAAATTCAGTTCATAACTAGAGGTTCAACCTGGATACTCGTCAAAATCCATACTGGACATCTACTGTGGGAGGTAAAAATTCAAAATAAAAACATCGCCTTACAGTGTGTGCATAATAAATGTGGAGAGTTCTGAAGTGACATCACAGTAGATATTATGTTTATAGAGACAAATTTCCAAAACTGAGTATTTGGAGTTGGTTGGTTGGTTCATGGTGTTAAATGCCAATTTTAACAATATTTCAGTTATATCATGGCAGTAAGTTTTATTGGTGGAGGAACAAACTTCATCACATAATGTTGTTTTGAGTACACCTCACTATGAACGGGGTTCGAACTCACAACTTTAGTGGTGATAGACACTGATTGCACATGTAGTTGTAAATCCAACTACCATACGATCACGGCCACGACGGCAGTTGAAATAAGAATGTTGGGAAAATATAATAGATTCACAACTTATGATTGCATAAATTAAGCTGTTAAAAATAATCAGAAAAATTTAATACTGCAGGAAAAAAACCTACTCATGTAAGTGTATGACAGATAAAACAGAATGCTCTAAGTAATATACCTTGATTTTCCTCTATATCAATATCTAATTGTCTGATTTCTTCTTGAACCTGTTCTATCTTCTCTCTCAAATCATTTGTTCTAAAATAAACCAGTACCATTGACAATTATGATTAAAGTAATGTAAATTCAGCATAACATAAGAGCAAATGTGAAGTTAAAAAAAAATGGTGATGCCAATTAAGTTATATATGAATAAAATGAAAGCTAAATATTTTATTGGATATGGAATGCTTTCACTTTACTGTTTAATTAGATATAAAGACTTATACAAATATTCATTCTGTATATAACATGATAGAAAAGAAATAGCCTTTTGTTTTTATGAATGCTAAAATTACCTATTCATCAAAGCAAATTCAAAAACTTTTTCTTTCTCTTTAAAAATTATTTTTATGCCTTAAAAACTCAATAAATTAAACTTTTTTCATTTTTTTAACTTCTATAACTACTTAAAACCCTATTTTTTTATTTTCTGTATATTTGTTAATTTGGTTTATTATGATTGAAAAACTCATCTTTTTGTGGAATCACATTATTTGGTATTTTCTGTCATGTTATTCAAATAGAAATAGGATGCCATTCTGTATGTAAATTACTAACAAATACAAACATCTTTATATGTATGTGCTTTACTAATGTTAACGAGGGGATAAGGTACCGGTACTTTATGTATTCAACTAACAAATGTACAGATTTCAATAAAAATATCACAAAAAACAAAAACAAAAAAAAATATTTTATTGGTTGAGGAAACAAGAGTACCTGGAGAAAAACACAGACCTGTCGCAAGTCACTTACAAACTTTATTATATAATGTTGTATCGAGTACACCTCGCCATGGACGTGATTCAAATGGTGATGTCACTGATTACACATGTAGTTGTAAATCTAACAACCACGATCAGCCCCCCCCCTAGTTAAAATATAAGATTATAAATAACTTTATTGATTTCTTTTATTATAAAAATTTAATACAATTTAATATCAATCAATGGATGTGTCTTAAACTTACCAGTATCACTAACAAACTGAATAAAGTCTGAAATTAGTGAGGGAAACTTACAATCACATTTAAGTGAGGGAAACTTCATGTCCAATACAATCACATTTCTCTTTCTGGTTCTTGAGAAAACTGTTTTTTTCTCTCATTACAATGCATGTAAAATTTTGGACATCAAACTGCTTGGATCCAATAAAACCAGAGACAATAATTTGTGCTTGTTTGAATATGTTTATCAAAATGACGACTCATGCCATTTAAACTAATTTGCATTCCCATTACTGATTCTTATGAAAATCTTTTTTATTTTAGTTTTCCGTAATGCAGATTATGATAACTTTGACCATCATTGTTTAAGCTTGGTTCATTTTAGGTTGATACAGACCTTGATATAAAACAGGGGCCATCACGGTCGTAATCAAATACTGTAAATTCAGAAATTATTGCGTGCATTTATTATTGCGATTCCTCAACCGCCGGCAAAAATGCGAGGTTTAATTATTGCAACGCGCCAAGATAAAGAAGAAAAAAAAATCGATGTAAATCTTTATCTAAACGTGTGTTTTCGTATGTCGTTAATCCCCTTGTAAGCCACTGTCATGTTTACCTTTAATCAAAGTGAATACACATTTCCCTTGGCCTTTGTACACACATTTTTCACGTGATTGAGAATCTAGAAAGCTTTCCACATGTTGGAAATGTATTTATTGATCAAAGCGTGCTTGTGGGGATCTAGAAACTTTTGTAACAGGTGAACTTTAGTCACGTGCCGAGTCGACAGTAATTGAACATCCGAAGGCTTGGGGCTTGGCTTGGGTGATATAAAGGTTAATGAAATTTCAAAGAAAGATCAACTGAAGTGTACAAAATAAATAAGTAAACAAAAACGGTAGTTTAAAAGAATTATGGCTTGTATGAATCTTTTATCGGAACAAGCTCAGTTTTACAAACAAATTTTAGTCTGTTTTTTTTCAAAGTGATATTTTAAAATAAAATATTGCTCAATTAACTATACAGTATTAATTAGGAATTAAAAAAATGCCATAAATAGATGTATTTTTGGGGGAGCAATCATTAACGTTTCAACATGTCAATGTGGAAGTTTGTCACTAAGAAACGCTCTCCAAATGACATTGTCTTACGTCTACCAGACCCTGATAAAGTTACAAGCAAAGAAGCTGCTGATATAATGAAAGCTGCTAACACCGAGATCGTCAACGCCCTTGCCACCGACAAAACAACCATTACCACCAAACGTGGGGTTAAAAGAAAAGCCGTCAATAACCACTACACACCTGAGGTCCGTGCCAAAATAAAATAAAATAAAAATCGGGCATTTACTAACACAGTTTTTATATAATTAGATCGATGAGAAACTGAGATATTTTTTATCTACCCTTACGACGAAAAAACATCGAATGAAACTGACAAGTCATTATTTTGAAACACAGATGTTGAAATACACACTTTATTTGTGTCCCTAGACATATTTACACAGGAAATTGCAATCAAAACAATCAATAAACATGTACACGCTTCACCGCTTCCTATGTGTCAGTAATCTATAACATACACCTGTCGATCTTACCTGTGTAAGAAAAGGGAGATAAATCAAACAGAAACTGGTCAAGAAAATGAACATTAAAACTACGAGGTTTAATTATTGCGATCGCCGACCAGTCGCATTTTTCGCATTAATTTCTGAATTTACAGTAGTAGTTGGATTTAAAACTACCTATGAAATCAATGCCTATCACCCCTAACATTGTGAATTTGAATTCTGCTCATGGCGAGGGGTACTCAATACAACTTCAAGTGATAAAGTTTGTCAATGACTTACTGTAGGTCGGTGGTTTTCTCCAGATACTTCTGTTTCAGCCACAATATAACTGAATTATTGATGAAAGTGGAGTTAAACGCCATAACACTAACCCCCTTGATATAAAACAATTTCTATAGAAGGACAAACTTACTGTCTCTCCAGACTGGCTATTTCCTGGTTATCTTCCTTGACTTGTTTCAACAACTTTTCTCTTTCTTCTGCCGGAGAAGATTGATTCTTTGTTTCTTGTACCAAAGCATCTCTTTTAACTTCTAATTCATTCAGCTGCTCATATAATCGAACTAAAACAAACAAAATAATACATAATGTTCATTCTAAGAATTAGTTATACAATGTCATAAGATTAAAGGTCTTTAACCAACAGATTCTACCTTCTTATCTAGTAGTCACGATCAGTAAATTACCAGCATTCACTGACCCTGCTATTGTACTGTCCATGTTTATGCTGTCATTCATTTTTGTGATAATGTGTGGTTTTTTTTAATGGAAGCAAATCTGTATCCTTTGTATATATCAGTATGATCGTTGCAGATCCAATTATCAAGGGGGGTGGGGAGGGGGGTGGTTCAATGAGATAAGTAGTTGGATTACCTAACAACTCATATAAGCCTATCACCAATACGGCGTGGGTTTGCGCCCGCCTTTGTAAATTACAAAAAATTGTGCACTCGACTCGCAGCCACAAGTGATAAAGTAAGTTTACCAGTTACTTGCCCATGACCTGTAGTTCTCTCTGGGTACTCCGACTTCTTCCACAACTAAAACTGGTCGTCATGATATAGCTGAAATATTGTTGAAAGTGGCGTTAAACACCAAAAATCAATCATCAAATCAAGAGGGGTAGGTTGAGATCCCATTAATGAAGTAAATGAAATAACTATAATGTAATCACTAAATACTAACCTGCTTCCTGTTTAACTTGAGAAAATGATAACTCCTGAAAATAAAAAAATAAAAAATTGACCATACATGTTAAAACAATCTAAATAGTGTATTGTACATGTATTACAATTGTCATTACACAACATTGGTATATATTTCTTATAGATAGAAGCCATAAGATTGTAATAATTTTAAAATTGAAATATTTTTTAAGTGGACAATGATTTTCAGAATTTAAAGTAGGCTTTAGAGCATTGACTTATCATATTCTGTGGATTGTATTACAGACATTGGTGGTGTAATGGTTAGCGTGCTCGTCTTGTTTGCGGTAGCTTGTGGATTCGAGCTGATCGGGTCCAACCAGGGACTATAAAATTTGTATTTGTTGCTTCTTCGCTAAGCATGCAGCATTAAGAATAAAGAGCAAAGACTGGTTGGCTCGGAATCAGGATAATGTGTCCGAGTGGGGTGATATGTCTATCCGCAAGACTATTGTTTCAGTCAGCTAGCACTATAAAAATCCAACTAAGCATGTTGGTCTAGTACAAAGCAGACCTCATCATAATCTCATTAAAAATTAACTTGTTCTCACCATGATATAGCTAAAAAAAATTGTAGACTTGGTGTTAAACAACAATTACTCACTCACTCACTATTACAGACAGAAGCATGATGACTTTGTCTTTAAATTAAAATTTGATTCACAGTTCCTACCTCCTGTAGATTTTCAATCTTAGAATTAAGAACATCCAATTCTTGTTGACCATTTTCTAACTGTTTCAACATGTGCTCGTTGATATCTTTTAATTCAAAATATCTTTGCCTCATTTTAGGATTCTGAAAAATAAAGAAAGAAAAATTTATAATAAGATGTTTATGATAAATATATTGCTTTGCAATCTTCTTTTGACACTAATTTTTCCAAACTGAAGAAATTTCAGAATACAATTTAACATGTACAATAACAATACAGTCATTATTGTTAATAATTACATTGTGTTTCCATTTTATTCAGAAAACCTCATTTGATTGGTCAAAAGATTGATATGCGATGTTGGAATTGGAACTTCATCAATCCATGCAGCACACAACCATTCAACCACGTACACTTCTGGGAATTATTTTCATTTCTAACATAACGTCCTACTTTCGCTTTGTAAGCAAACAAGCGATTTATCGATTTGGTATAATCTCATTGGTGCATGTGACTGACTTTTCCGTCGTAAATGTACATCTTGATGAATTATCGTCTGCTCGAATTTGGCAGCATAAATGTGTGTGATATATTACGCAAACGTAAATATAAATAACCGTCTTCCAATCAAAGTATACTACCGTATTTATACTCTTAGACATATCAGAATTGAAATAATTCATGGAAGCCAGAATGTGTTTTGAGTTTTAAAATGGGTTGGTGGCTCGGGATAAAACACTAATATCTGCCAATCCATGACTTATTTCTTAAATATAATGAAAACAAATAACTACACAAAATAACAACTTAGCCGTGCTTCATACAAACACACACTATCACCTGTTTTATTGTTAAAATAACATTACAATCTGAAAGGCAGATTTTCTTTTCATAAAACTGCCAATAAATTAGATTTATAAAACCACCAAATTTTGACACTGCAGATATAAAGCACTATAGAGTTTATAATACTAACCATGTCATTAACAATATTATCAGCCATTCTTTTTTCCTGGTCTAACTCTTGTTCTATCTGTCTTATCTGGTCTTCTTTCCTGTATACAAATTTAAATGTTCAAACACTTACACAACATATAGTTAATTGTCTGTTTTGGACAATCTCTCCCCACACCCACTATCTTAGATACTAAGATCTAACAACAGACCACTTTTCAATTAATTCTAATATACAATGTAGGAGGAGTTGCAATAAGGTCACTACTGCATAGGTCAAAACTTCAAAGTTCAAAAGATCCATGAAAACTCAATGGATCGGAAAGACCTACCTTAAATTCATGTTTGAGAATTATGATCAGTTATTGTACAAGTTTTTTAAAAATTGGACACAGAAGACAGGTTGAATTAAATATGACCTCCCCCAAATAAAATGCATAAAAACTTAGTTTGTATGAGGTATAAATAATGTTAATAATTAATCACTATACATACTGTTTTTTAATTTCAAATAGTTCTTCAATTTTTCTTGCTTCTCTTTCATTGCCATTTTTTAACTGAAATTAAAAAAAAACAATTAATGTACATCTATATCTGATTATTATACCTCAGTATAAGTTTTCCTGTTAAAAAGATATAAAAGACTATTGACCTCTACTGTGATAGCCACCGTCGACACGATATAATTTCGTGAAATTTTAATCCTTTTGATTCATTAGAGGAAACACGGCAATGGAAATTCAAAATTCTCTGGATTTTTCCTATGCAAAACTAAAATCCTGCAGATGACAACAACAAAAATAGCGAGCAGCTTCATCTCTTTTGCTATTTGGTATAATAAAACACTAATTGACTAGATATTTGGGTAATAGCAATAATTGGTGTCTCAGGAAACAATAAATTTGCTTTTACCCTCATACCATTCAAAATTGTATACTATAAAAGTATACTGTAACCTGGCCATTTATTTCCACACTGGTTAATAAGTACCATATTTTGAAGAAAAAAGTGTTCATGGTACAAAGACTATAGACTAAATCTAGTTTAGAAGCCAAAAGTTTATGCCAACTATTAAATGAAATTGGACCATCCCCTATGCATGGCTAAATTGATATTACTAGTAATTATGCATACTTACATCTTGTAAGTCCATTTCTACATCTTGTATATCTTCATCTGTAGTTAATTTATCTACAAGCTATTAACAGAAATAACAGTAAATCACAAGTGTTGTAAGAACAAAAGAATATTCTCTTTGATAAGAAATGCTATAAGTTTCTGTCATTTAACATCAATCTACCAAAAACGTATCACATGAAAATAAAATTATAGAATTAGTTCTTAAACATAAATCAAGACCAATTGAGATGACATAATTTTAACATTTACCAATCTTATCAAATTATTTATATTCACTGAACACAAAGTTTAGTGCACTACAAGAATATGTAAAAACCAACAATCCACATGTCAACAATAAGAATGTTTTTAAGGATAAGTGACAAATTCTAGTGGAATTTTTGTCTAGAACTTATTTTGACAATTTTATGTGTCTCATAATATTTTATATCAAACATAGGTAAAATTAAAAGATTCCATGTAGAATCTTTGATCTCACATGTTCTTTAAGAATAGAATACAGAAAAGAAGTTTAAATAGTAATGATCAACCATCCCAAAAACAAAACAAGAGTCCTCTGTTTAACATTTAATCCCTAAATACAGATAGAAAACAACGATGTGTACTCTGATATCCTATTTAATGAATATGCAACACACTCTTCAACATTTCAAAACATCAATGAATCATGGGTAATTTATTAAAATTGAATTCCATATTTTTCAGTAGTAAAGATCTTGACCAATTATCTTATACTGGTTTGGTTTATGGCTTATGGTGTTTAGTGCCACTTTCACCAATATTTCAAGAATATCAAGGCTGTCAGTTTTATTAGCCGATGAAACCGGAGTACCTGGAGAAAACCACCGACATGACAAACTTTATCACATGATAATATTGTATCGAGTACACCTTGCCGTGAACAGGGTTCGAACTCACAACTTAGCACTGATTGCAAAGGTAGTTGTAAATCCAACTACCAATACGACCAGGACCAGGAAGATCCCTTATCTTATACTGGTTATGTTCCAGGATGCTCTTATCTCTAAATTAACCACTAAAACAGAATAGTTATACTTACTGTGTTATAATCACCAAGTTCTCCTTGTAGATCCCTAATTTCTGAGGCTAGCACTTCTGCCCTACAATTATAAATTTTTACCTGACAAAATGCATATGATAACAGAAAGTCAATGCTGGTCATTCCATATTACATAATATTTAAAGCAGATGACCAAATAATATTATAAAATTTGTCCATGCCATGATATACAATATAGCTGAAATACTGTTAAAGTTGGTGTTAAACACCAATCAATCAATCAAATAACATGAGCCGCATTAAATAGATACTTACACTGTGACAAGATATATCAAATAAATTTACTATATACATGCTGTATTCTATATACAATTTCAACCTTCTTTTATTATTCAACATGTGTACATCAGCTTGCATCACTCACACATGGTAAAGAAGATTTACTGAACTATTGTCTATTGTAGAATATGTTTCCTTGTTCTTGAGACATTTATTCTAAAAATTTCAAAGAACTTGTACCTGATATACCTGAGCATTTTATCAGTGTGAGGTTGAATTTGCATAAAACAAAGATGTTTCAAGCCAAATACATTGAGCATCTAATTTCTATGGAAAAGGATGATTAATAGTGATGGGAATCGGTCATAATTTTGAGATCCATGATCGTTATACCAATATCAACCGATGATCAATCATCGGTGACAATTACCAACTAAATATATTTACTGTCTATTATTACTCACATAGTCTTATTTCAAGAGTATGTTTGACAAAAGTTAAAAAGACGAATAAAGAACACAGACTTCAATTTTTTTTCCTTTGCTGTGGTCGCTGGTGATTTTAAAGTATACTGACCGGAATATGTTATTACTTTTTATTTTTTATTCAAGAATAATAAGATTAATTATTATACAGCTATAATTTTAATCCAATCAAAAACACCCATTTAAGACATGTGACCGTACATTATTTTTCCCGTATTGTACAACCGGAAGCCGTATTTTTTCCGTATTGTACATTATGTAAGGGAAGTAACTCGTTGATTTTTGTTTAAATGCCTACCTCGAAAACTTATTTTAGTTAAATTTAATCAAAATCGAAGCGTACATGAATCAAAAAAACGTCTGTTTTTAACGTTTTAAACTGGAAGTCTTCATATGACGTCACGTTTATGTGCCAAAATCATCAACAACATTTCGCGGAATTTTAATTTGTGTGATTTTTAGACCCAGGGATAAGCAAGAATATATTTTTATGTTCAGTATTGCATTAGAATGGTCGCCAGTAACCTCAATTTGCGACCATCAAATCTCCAACTGATGCCGTGAAATTTTCAAATACAATACAGTTATCTCCTAAATGACGATGAAATTAAGGATTTTGTGGAGGCACAAGTACCGAAAAATACAAAACAGAAAACTAAATAGAATAATTGTTGATCAGTTATTTTGCTGTTTTTAATTCATTTTTTGAGTTTACGAGATCTGTATTGATACAGAGCATTTTCCTAACGAAATACAAAAATGTACTGTTGTGCAGTTGTTTTATTTAGACTATATTGAAAGTTAAACATAAAATTCAATTGTGTGTTAGTATTGATCATTTCAGCTGTATAATAAATAGGTTATTATACAGTGTTATGTACAATATGGAAAGATATTGTATAATAACCTATTATTATTGGTGATTTTCATCAAAATGGACTGTTACACATTATACACATTAATGTAGAACAAAACAACACATCGGTTTCCATATGTGTATTGTGTAACACCTAACATAAAATGGACTAGTCCAAACAGTAGACAAATAATAGACTAGTCCAAATATGTGCATTGACTGAGTGTCAGAAGTATGCTGGGATCAATTGCAAGATTTTTGTCAGTATGAAGACAAAAACAAAGGATAAAGTTAAACATATTTTTTTTAACACTAGGAATCAGAATCGATCATAAGGTTTAAGAATCGATAATCAGATCAGACGTCGACATCCAACTGATTAGACCATGTTTCAGATGATCGGTGCACCACTAATGATTAATGAATTGTTTTTATTGCAGTCAATGTAAATCTTCAGATACTACCCTGCAAGGTTTGATTTAATTTGGCAAAATGGTTTCAGAGAAGATTTTCAAATAATGTTTGATCAAATCAACTTAATTTACATATATTTATGTTAAAATTGACAAGATGCAAAAAGGTCATTTTGTGAGGAAAAAATGTGGCTTTATTGGCTTTGTAAGTGTGTTTTACCTTAGTGTTCTATTTATAGTAACCATGGATACAGGTAGCAATTTAATTTGATGAGTCTAGGGGACAGTTCTGAAAATTTTGGCGAGCCCCACCATTGTAAAAAATCTTAAATTTGGAAACTTTGGTGAATCCAAACTGAAAAATGGTGAGTCCAGGACTTGTCTAGGGGAGTGGCAAGGATCTCTGAGTAGCCACAGCAATAGTTAGTTGGTGAGGTCATCAGATATAATATTGATAGAAGATATCCTAAGGATAATTCAGCCCAACTTTGGTGGAAATTAGTTCCAGAAGAGAAGATTAAAATGTAAAGATTAATGGACGTAGGCAGACGGCGATAGGATGATGATAGGACGACGGAGGACAAGTAATGCCAATAACTCACATAGCATTTGGGAAAGGGAGCTAACGATAAGTTCCACATTTAATATTAAAAGGAAAAACTTTGACAAAAGTTTGGTCTTATTTATCATATAAGTAAAATCAACAAAACAAAAATAAAAACTTACCTTTTTTCGTATGTTAGGAACGCTGAGTTTTCTTCAGAGCTGTTTTCTATCTCTTTGTTTAATTTTGTATTTTCACTGTTCAATTCATTAATCTTACTCCTGTACAAATACATAGAATTTGTCAATATTAATATTAGGTAGTAGAAGTAGAAGAATAATAATGTAGATATCAATTTTAATGTGCACAATGCATTTCTGGAATAACCTTCATCACGTACACTAAAATCCGAAACATTGGAAAGCCATATAATTTACAAGTCTTGGGGAGCAATAAAACCAAGAGTTTATGCACACTTCTACAATGAACAATCTATACAAATTATCATGTATATTAATGCTGTTCAGCATTTATGTAATAATAATGTATACAAATCTGAATTTCCTCTTCCTAATGTTCTTATTTGTCAAGTTTGATTCCATTTTGTTGAGGAGAAAATATTACTGTAAAATGTGAATAAGTTGGACGACAGACAACAAATGATGTCAAAAGCTCACTTGGCCTTTGCCCAGGACAGTAGTTACCACTGACAGATACAGTTCCAAAAGATCAAACATTCAAATATTCGCAATCAAAAAGATGTTGTGAATGAAATATATGTCGAGAAAGCTAGCAAAAATATAACAATCTAAACTATTAAATATTTTTTGATTTTTCTTCAATTACATTGTATATGTACAATAGAAATACATATCCTGACATTTTGACTCTACCTTATTAGCCCCAAAAAGTATGTTCTATCTTTTACTGTTCTTCCTTGACCTAAAAATACAAAAACACAACATTTTAAATCCTCATTCTTGCTATTTTTCATTGCAAACTGAACATCAGTAAGTACTTAAGCTTTGACTATGCCACATCCTGATTGGCTGATTTAGTGGAGTCTTTTAAAAAAAATCCAACTCTAAGCATACAAAGAAATACAAGAATAAATGCTGTCTTACAATGGTCAAAAGTCAAAGGACAAAAAAGCCTACAATGGTCGGCATAACACTAAACAGAAAACTAAAGATTGAGCAACAAGAACCCAACTAAAGCAATGGGGCTGAACTCAGATGTTCCAGAAGGCAATGGGGCTGAACTCAGATGTTCCAGAAGGCAATGGGGCTGAACTCAGATGTTCCAGAAAGCAATTGTGTTCTGATTTCTTTCTTTTTTAAAATACATTTTCATTCTTAAGTACTAAAATGTAATACCAAGAAATAACAAAATGGCTTTAAGATTGAAAAGACTGTTATAAATTAGCAATTCATATCCATTACTTTGCATTACCATCTGACACACCTAGATTTAACCATATATCCAGGTGACCTTTAGATTAACGAATGCAGATGTTTACCTTTGAAGAATTGTTAGATAAAGTTGTGTCAGGTGTCTTGGATTTTAATGAACATACTTTTTAATAAGATTTGTGCTTATAAAAACTGTGTTCTTACCATTCCTGCTCTTAACCTTAATTAAATAATTAATTAATTACCCATACCTTTCACACCAGTTTTCATGCCTCCTAATCCCTGCTGTGTCATTGGTCTATCTTCAACCTTTAACTGTGACTGTAAAGCTAAAATAGAATAGTGACATTTCTAAGATCTTGATTCAAATGTACATTTACATCTATATCCTTTCTTACTAATGAATCAATAATTTACTCCAATATTGCTTTGGGGAAATCGTGGTTGTGATTATATGGTAGTTGGATTTACCTATGCCATCAGTGCCAATCACCAATAACGTTGTGAGTCTGGATCCCGCTCTGGCGAGGTGTACTCGATAAAAAATTATGTAATTAAGTTTGTCAGTGACTTGCAGCAGGTCAGTGGTTTTTTCCGGATGCGACGGTTTCCTCCACCAATAAAACTGACTGCCACGATATAAGTGAAATATTGTTGAAAGTGGCATTAAATACAATAACCCCACCTCCCCCAATTTTTGCTTGGCAGAAGACATTGTTCTGAGAAATGACCTTATAACCTATGTTCTATAGTTTCTGCACACAAACAAATTGAGACATATCAAACAGATACAAGCAAATGTAATTACAATTCCAAGATTTAAGCAATGCAATCATAGTTCTATTGTATTTTAGCATTAACAAAAACATTATTTTATGAATTTACAGCAATTAATGGTTTTTTAAAACTGCAAAAATTAGAAAAATATACCTGATCCTGCAGCAACTTGACCACCTCTGGTTCCTGGTCTTGCTGTTCCCGGATTCTGAAAAAAATTTACATTTCCATCTGTCATAATTAGCTAAAGCCTCCACTGAACATAAATTATCTGTATACTATCCAAAGATTATCAAGGTCTGTTGTGGTCATTATCGTATGGTAGTTGGATTTATAACTACCTATGCAATCAGTGCCTTTCACCACTAACATTGTGAGGTTAGGTGTACTTGATGCATCATTATGTGATAAAGTTTGTCAGTGACTTAGGTGGTTTTCTCTGGGCACTCTGATTTCTTCCATCAATAAAACTGACCCCTACGATATAACTGAAATATTGTTGAAAGTGTTGTTAAACACCATAATCCTAACCCCATTTTCCATCAGATTCCTTTCGAGGGTCATTTCTGAATTACAAATCAAAGAAATATCGGTATATATAAAAAAAAATTAATAATAAATTAGTATTTCAAGCAACTTTGAAATCTGGTGGGGGAGATTGACACTTGCTTAGATGTTTATATATGTATTTTTATATTAACTTTTGAGAGGACCAAAACAGGAATGAACCAACCAGGATTTCTTTGAAAACATTCAATCGTTTCAGAGAAGAAAATTTATATAAATATTACCCCATTTGACTTTTAATGCCATGGTGGATTATCTAACAAATTTGACTATTCATATATAGTTTCAATCAAGTTTTGAGTTTCCAAGAAAAAGATTTTTATTCATATTTCAATTGAGTCTACCGGTAATGTTAAACTGTAGGCTCACCATAAGTGGTTTTTTATGTATCACTCACTTGTTATTCATACAGAGTATAGTTTTCATGAATTTTTTTTAAATTAATTTTATTAATCCATAAAAATTGCACTTGAAAAAAAAATATGGCATTGATCCTTTTGGATCCCTAATATCTCAGAAACTGTGAAATTGTTGGAATACCAAAGACCTATCACCACTTAAGTTATGAGTTCGAACCTCGTTCATGGCGAGTTGTACTCGATACAACACTATGTGATCAAGTTTGTCAGTAACTTACAACAGGTCTGTGGTTTTCTCCTGGTACTCTGGTTTCCTCTACCAATAAAACTGACCTCCACGATATAACTGAAATATTGGTGAAAGTCAAAAGTGGCATTAAAAACCATAAATCAAACCAAAACAAAGACATGGATATATCTGCCATTTCGGATAGAGGTTGAGACAGATGGATTACAGTTTAGATATGACGAATATGCAAAAATAGGTTGATTTTGACAAAAATAATGTTTAAAAAATCTTAACCACTGGCCAAACCTTATCGGTATAATTGATGTATATACAAACATACACCAAAATATGATATTTTAATTATACATACCATAGCTGTTGTCAGTCTAGTTGCAGTTCCTGGCTGAATTGCTACCAAATATTAAAGATAATTGAATTAGTGGCAGAATATATACATGTATAATACAGTTACTGTGAATAAAATTTCATTTAAATTACCCGGTAATCAATTTTAAAAATTCATAGCATCATAGATTGTTGTTTTTGTAGTCTTGTCAGTAAGGATTATAACTCTGTCTTGACCTCCGAACATTAATTTAATTTGTACTTTGTAGTCTTGCCAAACAGGATATTGATTCTGTGTCCAATCCATCAATAAAAATATATAATATGTGAAATCATTATTTTGATTGTGTTGATCCATATCTTGTAGTCTTGTCAATCAGGATTGTGATTATATATGTATTCCTGAACCTTAATATCTTGAATTGTAGTCTTGTCCATGTGAATGTAAATATGTTTATAACCCTGTATCTTGGAATATTACACTGTCTTGTAAAAACCTCAGAACTTTAAAGACTTCTGTTTCTTTTTGAGTAATACAAACAGAAATGCATAACATGTATGATGAACATTTTGAAGTTGGGTTTTTTAAATACATGCATTTAGTCTGTCGCATATTTGTTTCTGTCTCAAGCAAGGAACTGATCTTATTTGTGTTAAATCACTTGAGGTGAGAGGTGGTTGTTCACTTTGTTGATATTGGCAGAATTGTTGTTTTTCACTGTTTAGGCTGTTTAAACTTTCTGTTAATAATATACTTATTTACCGGTACCACCTGTCCCCATTGGTCTTTGTCCAGTCCTGGGCCTGTTCCCACTCGCACTTCCTAATCTCCCCGACCTACAAAATAAAAACCAAATGAATGTATTATTTTCAAACAAAGTACTGCCACAAAGATCTACAATTCCTTTTAAAGGTGAAAACTACTGATGTTTAGAAACCTATATCATAATAGTATTTAAGAATCCTTGGGAGTAAAATGATATTTGAGTCTTTGAATTGGAATTATTGTTCATCTGGGGTAATAATATAATACCAAAGCAAACTCATTTCCAATATGCACATGCATGCAACACATACAAAAATGTACAGTTCCCTGTCTGAATACCTACATGTACATGTGTATCATTTTAGTGTTTTCTGTAACTCAGAACACAAATATTGATATCTATTGTTTAATACACAATGCCATCCACTGACTGGATGGGCAGTTGTTTCACATCAAAAGATTTTGTGTTATTGATAGGCAGGTTTGATATTGCAGAAGTTTACATGCCATTTACTTAACAATAAAACTTCAAATTACAATGAGGAATCTACAAGTACCTGTTTTTTAAAGGAAAAGTGTGCTGCAACGATTAATCTATTTATTCCATTTTACCGGTTAGTATAACAAAATAATTTGTTCTACTGTGAAATATGTTCCGCAAGAACGTTTTTAAACATATTTATTGAAGTTAACTGAATAGAGTCACATGGTTGGCGTACATACACATGTTTGTATTTACTATGAACATGTGGTAGTGTTTACATATTTAAATAGTATTTTCTATGATTAGCTCAAATATACCACAATATGGACAGTGCTGTCTATATGAGTAGACCGGGGTGAAATGCATGCAGTTCATGAATTATTAGATACAAAATGTATTTAAGATCGATTGCTATTTCAGCTAAGGTATTCGAAGTTTGCCATTCAAAGTGCAGCAGTCTATGATCCCTCCCCCTTGTTTATATATGCATGACATGTAACACATATTTTTCTCTTTTGTAGATAGGTTGCTATGATGTTTTGGTTTATTACAAAAAGATGCTACTTTGATGAGTTATTACACTCAAACCTATATTAAGAGGTCACAGTTGGAACAAATAAAAAGTGGCCTGACAAGACAGGTGACCTCTTAAAAGAGGTTCAATTCATACGAAATTTCTATGACAGGGGAAGAAAAAAGTGACCTTTTAATACAGGTGACTGCTTAATAGAGGTGACCGCATGGGCAGGTTATACTGTATATCATATTGTGAAAAGGAATTGTTGTTTACAGAGTTATAGGTTGATTCAAGTCAGAACTGATTATATTGTACTGATGTCTGCTACACTTATGTAAAGGCACACTTATTCTTTCATGTGTGCAAGTTCTATTTTATAAATAGTTTATATTCGTTTGAGATGGACAAACATTAGAATGTGAAAACCAATCTGTTAGTGTGAAATTAATTCCTGAGAAATTCTCTCAATTTATTTTGTGTTGTAAAATTTGTTCAAGAATAACATTCACATATGTATGAAATTTGCTAAAAAAAACAAGTAAGGTTGAAAAGTTTTATGTTGGTCAAAAGTTCACTAGAGCTTGTGTTGTATTGTTATTTTAACATGCTGACTATAAATAAAACTTATCAAATATCTTATTAATTTATTTCAGTCAGTCATGATTCACAGAAAATAAATATTGAAGATCAAGAATGAAGTATGACTCACTGGAAATTTTAAAAAATGCAACCATCGAGAATTATTGGAATTTATCACATATCACAGTGAATGATAGCTAAAAACAAAAGTAAAGTCAAAAGATAGATGAAATGTGATAAAATTACAGCAACAGGGGTTTATATTGATAACATTTCATTTCTCTGCTGACAGAGACAAGAATAATTAGAAAAGACTACTATAAAGCATATGATAAAGTTGGGGGGATGGCCAAAGTAGAAGAACTTGAACTTTAACCATTTTGTTAACGTTAAAGCTTAATCCAAAATGGTTAAATATGGATCCCACGAAAAACAACGGAAGTGACTCTGATTGTTTTTATGAAATATTTTAAATGGCAATAACATTAACATTTACATAGTTTTAGATTTTAACTTGTGCTGTGATAGTACACCGAAACAGTTATGACAAGTTTTATATTCTTAAAGTGAAGAAATCTTTTTATATTAATGTGTGGATAGCAGATCAATAGTTTTAGATTTTATTGAGGAAGTTCATTATAATGTGCTACGTTTTTAAAGATGGAAACTTTTAGCCATACTGTGTTTTATGTTCTTAGCGATGAAAACTTTTAGTGCTAAATATTTTAAAAGTGTAAATATAAATGTATATTCATGTGTGTGCACTAATTCGACTGGTGGAGAATTCACTGTACATAATAATGGGCACCTGTTTTACATGCTGAAGCATGGCTCCCCTAAAGGGGGTAAAGATACAGAGGTCAGGTAAGATAGTGAAAATTTACAACTTATTAGGTACAAAAATAATATCAAGAAAAGATACAAAAATGGGGGGTAGTCCTTTACTGTGCATATTATTGTGAATGTTAAATCTGTGGGTCTTTAATCTTGTTGAAAATATATTTATCGATATATTACGAATGCCTGCTGCACTTATTATTATACTTGTCGAATATAAATATATGTTTTGTGTCTTAAAAATGTATTACATTTTGACTCGCTGAAATGTTGTCTGTTGACAGGAAAAGTTTTCTTCTGGAATGTCAGTTGCATTGTGGGTAAGGTAGAATTGGTGGTGAGTAGAATACAAAGTGAAAGTGAAACTATAACAGACCCATTATGAATTTTATAACTGAGCTTAGCGACATTGTTATACAGTTTATAGCTTTTAACTTAATTAACCTAACCAAAATGGTCGTGTGAGTTGGCCCATGTGTAGAGAGTATCTGAGCATTATCTGAGGAAACAGGACACTAGTAGCTACTACCCCCCCCCTAGTCCGAGATTCCTCTGCCGTTCGACGACTATTTACATCTGTTGAACGACAACAACAGATGTAAATAGTCGTCGAACGGCAGAGGAATCTCGGACTACCCCCACCACTTTAAATAGCTGAACTAACTTCTGCTCAGAAACTTTAACTACTTGCCCAATATGAACCAAACTTGGTAGGAATGATCCTTTGGTAATTGCCATTCTAAATCTTGTCCGATAGATCCGAATTCAACCCAAGGTGGCCACTGTTACCAAAAATAGCAAATTTATAAATGCCAAATGGACCAAAGCAACTTCGGCTTTATTTGAACTTTGAAGCCAGAATAAACTCATTTTTTAACTTCAGCGTAATAATTCCCCTTTCCAAACATCCAGGCATTTAATATTGAAGGCGGTGATGCTAACAAGAACCCTGTGATTCTTTCTCGATTTGAATAGAACATTTTAATTTTATTTTTTCTAAAATAAAATAAACCTGTCATATATAATTTGAAGAAAATCAAAACTATATATCTGATGTAGTGTGAAAAAAAGGACAAGAGGTGATTTTAGATACAATATTTAACTTCTGTTGGTAGATATCAAAGAAATTCATATACATTGAAGTCTATGTAGAATCCAGAGGATTTTGCTTCACTGGCTTCACCGCCTAATATTTTCTTCACATCAGAAATGCTAATAATTGATTGATCAATTACTTATTGTGATGTCGTTGCGGAATCAAGAATTATTAGATCTTTTACATATATTCAGGGTTTGTTTGCTTTTTTTTAGCTCACCTTGCCAAAGGCAATGTGAGCTTTTGCCATCACTTGGCGTCCGTTGTCGGCGTCCATTAACTTTTCACATTTTAATCTTCTCTGAAACCCCTCAGCCAAATGACTGAAACTTGATAGGAAGCATCTATGGAAGGTCCTCTATAAAGCTTGCTCATTTTGTCCCGATCCATTAACAAACATGGCCACCACAGGCAATTCTTGTTTCTGATTTTTAAAAATCTTCTCCTCTGAAACCACCTGGCCAAATGAACCGAAACATGGTAGGAAGCATCTATGGAAGGTCCTCTATAAAGATAGCTCATTTTGTCCCGATTGGTTACCAAACATGGCCGCCACAGGCAATTCTGATTGGTTGATATCTAAAAAATCTTCTCCTCTGTTAAAAGAAAGATAACTCTTGTTTAAATATAGATATCTGTATTCAAAATGCAGTTATCTCTATACAGATTTTAAAAAATCTTCTCTGAAACCGCTTGGCCAAATGAACCGAAACTTGATAGAAAACATCTATGGAAGGTCCTCTGTAAAGATTGCTCATTTCGTCCCGATCCGTTAACAAACATGGCCGCCACAGGCGATTCTTGTTTCTGATTGGCTGATATGTAAAATTCTTCTCCTCTGAAACCGCTTGGCCAAATAATCTAAAACTTGGTAGGAAGCATTTATGGGCGGTCCTCTATAAAGAGTCTCATTTCATTCCGATCCATTAACAAACATGGCCGCCACAGGCAATTCTTGTTTCTGATTGGTCTATTTCTAAAAATCTTCTCCTCTGAAATTGCATGGCCAAATGATCCTAAACTTGGTAGGAAGCATCTATGGAAAGTCGTCTATAAGGATTGCTAATTTTGTCCCAATCAGTTAACAAACATGGCCACCACAGACAATTCTTGTTTCTGATTAGTTGATTTCTAAAAAATCTTCTCCTCTGAAACCGCTTTACCAAATGAACCAAAACTTGGTAGGAAGCATCTATGGAACGTTCTCTATAAATATTGTTCATTTTGTCCTGATCCATTAACTATCATGGTGCCACAGTCAATTCTTGTTTCTGATTGGTCGATTTCTAAAAATCTTCTACTCTGACACAGCTTGGCCAAATAGACCGAAACTTGGTAGGAAGCATCTATGGAAGGTCCTCTATGGGAAATGCTCATTCCGTTTTGATCCGTTAACAAACATGGCCGTCATAGGCAATTCTTGTTTCCAATTGGTCGATTTCGAAAACAGCTTTTCCTCTGAAACCGCTTGGCTAAATGATATGAAACTTGGTAAGAAGCATCTATGGAAGGTCCTCTATAGAGATTGCTCATTTTGTTTTGATCCATTAACAAACATGGCTGCCACAGGCAATTCTTGTTTTAGATTGGTCGATTTCTAAAAAATCTTCTCTGAAACTGCTTTTACCAAAATGAACCGAAATTTGGTGGGAAGCACCTATAGGCTATGGAAGGTTCTGTATTACGTTTCCTTAAAGCAGAATGAAAGATGAGTGACACAGGCATATTTAATGTTTGACATTTTAAATAATGCACTATAGTCCGTTTTACTTCTATAAAACCTACAGAAAAAAATTCTATCAACAATTTTTTTCTAGATGTATATTTATGATATATACAAACTCTGACAATTAATTTCAAAAATTTTGATCCATTATTAAAAAAGTTACACATTAGGTCTATATGTTAATTATATTTTCTGAAGTGTGAAAATTTGCATGGAGTGAGTACAAATAGTGTAAGAGTCCAACCATCAAAACAAAATAACAGACATGTGCTTTCAATGTATATTTCATTGTACCATGTGACCATAGGACATTTAAATATTAAAAGGCTACTCATTAACTGACCATTAAGGTGATAGTCAATTATTATTGATGTCCATAATGGACATCAATAATAATTGACTATGGCATTAATATTTAAATGTCCTATGTCACATTGTACAGTCTATTATTTGTACTCACTCCAGTCAGATTTTCACACTTCAGAAAATATAATTAACATAGAGACCTAATGGATAACTTTTTTAGTTATTGACCAAAAATTTTGAGATTAATTGTCAGAGTTCGTATGTATAATATATTAATATACATTTAGAAAAAAATTGTAGATTTGAAAACTGGATTTTTAAGAATTTTTTTCTGTAGGTTTTATAGAAGTCAAACGGATTTTAGTGTTGTTCTCATTAATGTTTTTTTTTTTATAGAGGATACATCTGTTGGTCAATTTATAAATATAATATGTAATACATGTGACATCTTTCAACTATTAACAATGCTAATATTTTTTAATTTTTAAATTTATATTGTATATTATTCCTCTCTTTAACAATCAACAGCTCTTTTCTTTTTAATGTAAATGGATTTTCATAAAGTAAATATGGAAAATGTATTAAGATAAGGATTAAGTAATCGTGGCTTAGACATGACGTCATTCAACATCTCATTTGAAATCAAATTGTGTAAGAAGATGACCGTTTAGTTAAACCGTTCTCATAAACTACTGCGTTGACTACTATTATACCTATTTTGTCCCAGTATTGTTAAAAATGCTGTTATAGTCATTAGTGACAACCGGAACCTTTTAACCATAATGGAAGTGGGTGGTTTGGCACCGTAAAATCTGATTCAACCCACCATTTCTTTGGAAATGCCTGTTTCAAGTCAGGGCCATTGTGGTTTTCCCAGTTTTCCGTTTGTTGACTGATTTTGTCTGTTTATTGACTTATTAGATTTGCCTTTCCCTTTGGAAGATTGTTGGTGTTCAGTAATTTTGTTATCCTTTATTTAATGTTCTCCAGATTGATTGATAGGTCTTTAACTCAACTAATTTTGATACCCAGTGTAATATGTACCAAGTCAGGACCATTGCAGTTTTCCCAGTTGACCCTTTCCCCACACTTCACCCCTCTCCCTATTCTTAACCCTCCCCTGTCCCCTTCCCATTTGCTCTCCCTTTCCCCCATTCTTTCCTCTACCCTCTTAACCTCCCCTTTTCCCTACCCATAACCCTCCCCCTTCCCTCTCCTTTTCCCTTAACTCTCCACCTTCCCTCTCCCTTCCCCCTCCCCTCTCTTAATCCTGCCACCACCCTTAACCCTCCCCTCCCCTTTCCCCATCCTCCCCCTTTCCCTAAGCTAAGCTAGAATTGTTTAAATACTATTTCTAAATAAGGGCAGTAATTATTTAATTAATATGCATATATGTACATGTAATGTCTTTGCTTTGCTGTAGGGCATGTTTACAGTTAGATAATTTATACTCACTTTGATAATAACATAAATTCAATGAAAAGGTAAATATACATGTATTGTAAACATTTATGAAATAAGATGGAGATTATGGATGTTTATGTATTCAATTTGTGTTTTAATGGATTGTAAAACTTTTCTTGAATGGAGCAAAGTTCTAGAATGATACACACACGTTTATGTTAATTTGGTACTTATTTAGCAGAAATTCACAAAAAAGGAAAAGGTAGACATTGTTGGTTAAAGACAAATGATACAAAGAGGTAATCTTTAGTTTAATTTAATAATGACAATGTCAAGAAGGACATTCAGCTGATAATATTAATGGGGTCAGATTTCTGTCATTCTGTAGAGAATCAAAATAAAATCTTTACGCCTAGAACTTTATCATGTTTATACACACACTTACATGATTTTTTTAGAGACCAAGATGTTTAATTTGCAGTTTCCATTACTTTGTCATATGTGAATCAGTCAATCCCCTTTTTTACAAGTTATGGAACATAATTTAAAGGACAATTTACTGACTAAAAAGATGAAAACCATTAAAAAAATGTTTAAGCCTGATAAAATTGTATGTAGGCAGCTCCCAGACCCCTCGCCCAATTTTATGCATCTAGATCATCATTACCATAGCTATGCCCCTGTAGTCTAATATTGGTAGATTTAAGAAATATGTATATTTTTAAACATTATTTCTCAAAGCTAGCAAATTCATGATTCATTTGCAATTTTTCAAATTTTGGTTATTTTTTTATGTCAAAAATATATTTTTTTAAAGTATTTTACCAATAAATATGTTCTTTGTAGTATAAAAATTTATATATGTTTTGACCGTCTTTTAGGAGTAATACCACTAAATAATTTCCCATATCATTTTATGTTAAAAAAAAGAGCTTTTATACAGGTTTCACCTGAAGTTAAATATAAGTGACACTCATATGTCATGGAAGGAGTTACCTAATTGGAAACTTGCCTCCGAAAATCAACATTTAATGGCATACATTTGTATAAGAAAAAATTGTCTGTTTGAAGTTGTCAACCTTCGAAAATCCTACTTTCACTTTTGCTTAAACCAAATTCAGGTGGTTACTTTCCAATGCTTGCAAATTTTTATTTGAGACCACAAGGTTATCAAATATGGGTTTAAGATGATCCTGAAACATTCAGTATTTTGCAGTATCTACCAGGGTTTATTTTTTATCTAATAGTGTAGAGATTCAGTTTTTATTTTATGCACTATTTTTTTTCCGGATTTACTTTAGTGGTATTACACCTTTTACAAGTTATTAGCCAGTATGCCATATAAGGGGGAGTAACTCCACTATTTTCTTTCTTGTTCTTGTCACATTACTAGTTTTGAACATTTCTGTCTTGGGACTCAAGTTCCTGTGGGTCTTTATTGGTACACACTTGAATATACATATTATAATGATAATTCATGCCAAGTATAATTCCACTGTCATTGCATGGTGACCATTGCCATGTTCCAATGAAGACTAGTTTTGAAATATTTTGACATTGTTAATCTTTGGTCTCCAAGGGCAAGGGACCATTAAAGCACCATAGATCCTGGCACTTTTATTTGTATAAACTTGGATCTTTATATTGCAATAATGCTTCATTCCAAATACAATTGCATTTTCATTGCATTTTCTTGTAGAAATGTGTTTAAATGTAAAACAGGCCCCCAAAGACCTGATCCTGTATATCCTGGTACATTTAAGATCTACATAATTATCACAAATAATATTTCATTCCATCACTGCATGGTTCTTAATTTGATGATTATTTTTTTTAATTCTCATTGCATCCTCTTGTACTTTGGACCCCAGAGCTCAGACTCATTCACTCTGGGGCTTCCATTTTCATTTAGAAATCTTAATGATGGTTTACGCCAAATGACATAGATTTACTTAATGTCTCTTGTTTGGTCTTGTACTAAGATCTCTTCATAAGGAATCATCTTCACTTGTGTGTGTCTGAACATCATTATAACGAGGATCATTTTACTAATTACCGGTAGATTGATTCCATTTGGGGGCAGGGTTCTCCAGGAATAGATTAAAATGTTTTAAAGTTTTTTTTAGTGACATCGAAAGCAGTGAGATAACAAAAAATCACATGGTCTTTAGTTTAAAATGGCAATGTGTTGTGTTTCATTATATGAAGACATTTCTATTTTTAGCAAAATACTTAACTATTGAGGAGAATGCTCAATATAATACTCGACCATTAAAAATTAGATTATCAGACAGGGGGAAGGGGTCATAAAGTGTTAAAATCACATGCCCTTATGATTTGCTGTCATAAGTAAAAAATTTGATCAATCTTTCAAAATACAAGAGGGGCCCGGGTGGCTCAATGAGTTAGGTCGCTGGATCTAACAGCTCATACAAGCCTATCACCAATACGGCGTGGATTTGCGCCTGGCTTTGTAAATTACAAAAAAAAGTGCACTCGACTCGCAACCACAAGTGATAAAGTTTACCAGTTGCTTGCCCATGGTCGGTGGTTCTCTCCGGGTACTCCGGCTTCCTCCACCACTAAAACTGGTCGCCATGATATAGCTGAAATATTGTTGAAAGTGGCGTTAAATCAAAGTACAAGATATCAGTGTTTGTTTAAAATGTAAGTACAGTGTAACCTGTCTAAACCGAACCTTGAATAAAACGGAATCCTGTATAAATCAAACTTTTGATAAAGTCGTAATCGGTTTGACGTTTTCCAGAAGAAGTCCCAATAATTAATTCTATATCCTTTTCAGAACATAGTAGTAGTAGATGAAATGTCAGTTGTATACCAAAATGACCATGGATGGATAATTGATCACCGTCTGCTAATTACCGATATTTTCAAAGACGTTAACGATGATACGAAGAAGATAAATTTTACTTATAATGAAGATTTGTTTAAAATATGCAGTCCATTTATGATGGACAGTGAGTTCACTGCCAGACATAAACTACCAACAGATCAGGATAGCACTGACCTACCATTAAATAGGCGTGAAAGAAGAAAACGAAAGGTGAATAATTATGTATCGCTGCAAAATGTAAAAGTTTTCTTGATATAATCTTTTATCTAACATTTTGTACGTTTTCCTTTGGATTTAAAGAAAGTAGCATGTCTGATACAATATGTTGTATTAACACACTGTGGTGATAAAAGAATGGCGTGATGTTGCACGAGATCTTCTCTGCCAAATTACTTTGTCATGACGTCATATCATTGGAATGCGGGGAAAACACGTTAATGTAAGCAAAGCAAAAGAATGAACTGCATCAAATAACGTGACGTCATGCACAAAATGTAGTCCCCCCAAAGTATTGTTCAAATTTGTTAGTCTTATTTCGACCCTTGTTATTTGCTTAAAATTTGTTTTTATTGAAATGTTAGATAAACTTATTACATACATAGTGTGTTGGTACAAGATTTTTGTATCAGGTCTTGCCTGTTGTGTGAACAAGCCACATCACTACTCGTCGCTATCACGACTCGTAGTGATACTGGTTCACACAACAGGCTCGACCTGATACAAAGTCTTGTACCACCACACTATGTATGTAATGGGTATGTATCCATCTTCATGATTGATTTCTATGATATTTTAACTACATTAATTTATAATGCAGGTTTGAATATTAAAACTTTAGACAAAGCTGAAGTGGCAATCAGGAGACAACAGTACTTGAGAACACAAGATGCAGGATAAAGACAATCAAAACAAAACACACAACACAACACAGAAAACTAAAAAGATGAGCAACACAGACCCCACCAACAAACCAGTAACAAACCAGTAACAAACCCAGGTGGTTATGTAAAGCAAAATTATGTCCTATCAAATTATGTCCTCGAGGACAATATTTCATGATTATATTGTCATGGAATTTTGTCTTATCTATGATATTTTGTCCTTTATCTGGACAGTATATTATCATCTTAGAGGACAATATATCATAGTGAAACTGTGTCCTAACAAAGGGAGATAATTCTAATTCTAATTCAAAACTTGGACATTGTTTGTTAATATATTTCAAATTGAATCAAATATAGTGTATTAAATATCATTTCTATGACAAAGAAATCTCTTATATTTTGAAATAAAGTATAGTATAAATATGTGAAGCATAATTATCATATATCCAGTTGATGTCGGACATTATTTTTCACAGTTAGATAATGTCCAGTAAGAATGGACAATATCTCATGATGGAGGACACTATTTCATTATGAAATAATGTCCAGGACACTATTTCATTATGAAATAATGTCCATGGACAATATTTCATATGATGTTTTTTCTGGAGGACATTATTTCATGGAGGACACTATTCTATTTTACAGTTACGAAGGGTAAGCATTTCCTGCCTCTTATGAAACACCCGTTTAGTTTGACAGCAATTATATTCTCTTTATTTGCATATGATATTACATCCATATGTGTCAAGCAAAAATCAATACAAAATAAAATGATAAACTTAACTCATATACACAAATAATTTTGTTAATATTTAATCCATATTGCTAGTCTTTTTGTTGTAAGATGCTACATCTAGGAATAAATTAATATACAAAATTTATTTTAAGATATATCGATGCAACATTATGTGTTAAAGTTAGTCAGTGACTTGCCACAGGTCAGTGGTTTTCTCTGGTTACTCTGGTTTCCTCCACCAATAAAATTGAATGCCACGATATAGCTGTAATATTGTTGAAAGTGGCATTAAACACCATAAGCCAAACCAAGCAAAACCATCTTTTTATTATGTACATTTATTTATGTATTTTAGAGAAAAGCTGATTTGAATGAAGGTGAATTGAAGGCAAAAGAACTTCACAAAAATATTATAGCAATTGTTCTTCCTGCATACAAAATTCTTCTGGATGAAGTTAAAGATCAAGGTGTATTCAGGAAGAACACGAACCTGGAAGATAATAATGTAACAGCCAGACATTGTGCAGTTTATCTTGGGCCTGGAAACTCTTTAAGATACTTTTGCAGTACTACTTCTAGTAGCATTGAAATTGAGACAGAAATATTAAAAGCAGGTATTAAAGAACTACCGGTACCATAAATAATATTTAAAAAAAAGTAATAAAAATGTTGTTACATACCGATAACAATGATTTTTCCCCCTGAGTTTTTGTTCAGATTATCACGAATGATGTTTAATTCTCCTGTTATATCATATCCACTTGGTTGATTTTTTAACTATTGCAAGATATCTAAGCACTGTTACATAACAATGATATTTTTCTCTGAGTTTCAAATGATTTTTTGTATAGATTATCATGAATGATGGTTAAATCTCCCATTATAACATGTTCACTTGGTTGATATCTAAATTTTAAACCTTACAAGATATTTTATTTTTTTGGGATATTGATATCTCGTCGGCTACTGTGCATTTTCAAATTTCATAATTTGTAGGTGAACATGGAAAAAGAGGAAGATATGAATGCTCGACCACAAGTATCCTTTCATCCTCTCTTGTTGCTGTTTTTTTTATATTTAATTTTACATTGGAAGATTGCTCGGTGTTCGGTAATTTTGTTATTATCCTTATTGTATTTATAGTTTTATTTAATATTTGCTGTTCATTTCTTTATTGGTATATTTCGTAATTTTTACTTTTTATACCTAAAAAGTCATTGATGCACAATAGAAAAAAATTAAATAAGAGAATTACTAATATTTTTATAATTTTTTTTTCAGGAAGAATCTATGATAACCTTAGCGACAAATTTATCTGCAACACAGAAAACTCACCTATAAAGATTAAAATAATGGACGACTTTTATCTCATACCATCAAAGAGTTCATTTGTGATGGCTGATATAAAGAATATGAAGTATTTTATAAGCCATTTAGGTTTGTATTGCAACTCAAAATAGAAACTACAGAAATCAGCACAGCATATTGTCTATTGGTTTTAACTTCCCTTTTTGTAGAAGGCTTTTTACACAATGTAGCAAGTATTGGTGGTCCAGTTAGAAAAAGGGACAATGGATTTGACCCGTGTGAATTGTTTAATAGATACATTGAGATCTTATGAATAGGTGGGGGGTGTTGGATTATGTTGTTTATTGCCACTTTCAAAAATATTTCAGTTACATCCTGGCTGTCAGTTTTTTTGATGGAGGAAACCAGAGTACTCAAGAGAAAACCATAGGCCTGTCCTAGTTACTGACAAACTTTATCACATATTGTTGTATCAAGTACACCTTGTCGTGAGCAGAATTCAAACTAACAACACACCAATAAAACTGACAGCCAGGATTTAACTGAAATATTGTTGAAAGTGGCGTTAAACACATTACCCTAACCCATCTTTACATTTTTCATCTGACAAACATAGAATGGATAGTGTGATATTGATTGCCCTTTGCTGAAATAATTTTTAATGTAGTTCATGGAAACTATTCTTTAATATTGTACATGTATTCAGTATTATTGTAATGTTATGTAACTATACTTTAAAATTCTACATGTATTAATTATTATTGCAACGTGACTGGTATTGAATTATGAAATGTAAAGACAAAAATATATTTTAAATTTTGTTCAAGTTAACTATTAGACCAGCGGTAGAAAATCAAAAAATAAAATGTAATGAACCCACGGGCTACACACCTATATCATATGTCATTGGAAAGAGGAATGACGGGACTCTCAGAATAATGATGCCGTAAAAGTCGGAAGTGGTCACGTTTTTGCATAATTAAGGTCAAAGGTCAAGAAAAATTTGTTTTCCGCTTTCGACTTTCGTTCGAAAAGTGCATTTTCCTTAAAAATGAAATTCAATTCGACAAGTTTCATGGTTTTTATTTGATGGACCACATATTAAATTAGATTATTCAACCCAAATTCAGAAATGAATGACGTCAATTGACGTCGAAATGACCGTTTTTGGACGGGAATGGGATTTTTCAATGTAAGTGACTCGTAATTTGCCTCCGTAAAACAATGACCTTGACCCAAGGTCATCCCTATTTACGTAATAATGACGTTTATTGATGTTTCATTATATTTTGTATATATACTGTTCAATACAACGGAGGTAAATCAAAACATACCCGATTCGCCCAACACAATATACATTTTTCATTCACCATCGTAATCCGAAACCCAATTATTATCAGATTGGGTGTTTGGATAATGCATTTGATCTGGTCAATCGCATATGGAGATATTCAGGGAATCAAATAAATACAGTTGTTTTTATGATTTGTTTAAAAAAAATAACTGTTGCGTGCTTACGCATCGTCATCTTCGATATATGTCCTGTGTGTAATCACATTGTGACAGAGGTCTAATGCTTGGCAAGGACAAAGTTCTGTGCATGACAAATTCTGCTCAAAACAAACACAACCTTTACTACAAACAGATATTCCTTTGCATGTGCATACGAGGTCCTGCAAAAAGTCAGATGACATTTGACCTTCAAACAATATTAGTTCAAGACCAAACTTTCCATCTTTCCAACCATGCTTAAGAGGTGACCCAACTGCTGGCTTTGGAATGTGTGCATTTAACCATATCTTTGTTTGGTACGAAGATCTAAGAACATGCTGTTTAAATGTGTCTTCACTCGGTGGAAGTCTCACCAAAGTAGAATCTTTGACAGTTGCCAATTTTACCCGCAATTTGTTCAGATCGATATGGCATCGTTTCGACTTTCCCTTTGGATCATACAGTCTTGATATTAGTTTTCGGCTTAGATCAACTGAATCAGTCTATGTCAGAGCATTCTTTTCGAGACAAATCACTAAACTGATTGGGTATCTCTTTCAGAGCTTTCAACATAGACTTCTTCCCGATACCAAAGAACGAAGAAGTGGTATCACACCCAGTTAGAGCATGAGCAGCTGGCAAGATCTCACACACAACGGAGCTCAATGACTTGCATAACTCATGTACAGGGATATAACGTCTACAATCCTTAGTGCTCGTAATAAGTCCTATTTGAAACCAAAGCTCACTTGTGTTTTTCATTTTTGGAAAATAATGTACTAAAAGGACAAGAACGTCCGTATCTGGGGATTTCACAACAATGCGACCTTGAACGTTATTATCTTGATACAGTTTGTCAGAATACAGTGCATGCAAAATTATGCGGGTATCCACCTCTTCTTGTGTGCTTGCCAAACAACTGCAATCTAACATACCATTCTGATTCAACATTTTAACTGTTTCAAGATTAGAAAATAAACCGGCTAGGTAAAGTGATTGCCCTTCTTGGAGAGAACTGTTCTGATTAATATGTTTGTCAATGTAATTGCCGGGAAATCTAATAAGCGACTTGTGATTCAATTTTGTGGAGCTTATGGTCTTTTTTATAACTTTTCTATTTACAGAAAATACAATAAGTCCAGTTAGATCTGGTAGTAATATCATTTGAACATACAATTGTACTACTTGATTTACTATCCAGCACTTCTTTTGTTGTCTTTTTGTGTGCAAAACACGTAATATTTTGTTTACTGGTATATGATTTGCAACAAGACCTATGATATTTCACCACAAAACTTGCAGATACAACATGAGTAATTGAAGACACCTCTTCTATTAATCGTATGTATACCTCATCTTGACGTACTTCTGCAGCTTTAATAAAAGTTTATTTGCTCCTATCAGTAAAAACGTTTCATTGTTCAAGGCTTTTACATTGACAAATGATACATTGGTTCCAATCTATTGAAGGTTTACTCCTCTTAGCACTAGATGGAAGAAGTTTAAGTGGGCTACCAAACTGTGCAATTTTCCGGAAAACACTCACAACAGTTCCGACAAATGATTTTCTAGCAACTTGTAAACACTAATTAAATTCTCTACAAACAATATTTCAAATCACCTTTTGTAACTAAAACGTTACAATTAACAATAGCAAATGTTAACAATGAAGGGTGACAACAATGAAATACAGATAACACAAGAATATAAGTAATTATTAAGAAAATATGCTTTGGTCTCGATGCATTAAGATTTGATCGAACTGAGGATTATAATTTTAAAAAGTCACTGGCAACATATCCGGAATCATTTTCGACTTTCGATATGTTGATGTGCATTTAAAAACGGTCCAAACCTCTTAAATTAGTAGAAATTGGTGCTATAATGTTAATGTTTTATGTAAACTATGTTTACACTTTTGTCATTAAAAAAGTTTGAGATCAATTAATGAAAGTATTTCTTCTGACATAATTTTAAAAGTGACCGTTCAAATATTTACCACATCTGCTGGTTTCAAAGAAGCCAAACTGATGAAATAAAAGTTATTTTGATAAGATATTTTGGCTTATTTTATTTATTTAAGTTAAATTTAAAAACTACAAGTGCAACAAATTGCCGAAGATGCATAAATCATGTATAATATTGATTTTACTGAGTATGATCGGACTTTCTCCAAAAACGCATTAATCCTAGAAAAATGTAGTTTTCGTGAGAACGTGACCATACGATTTTCTTATGGCATGTTAAATTTATTAGTTAAAAGCATAATCTAGCATTTGAAAGTATATTTAGGTGTGTAGTCGATGGGTTGATTTAACTCTTTAAATAAGCGACTTTTTAGATTTCGCCGCTGGCCTATATACTAGTAATAGTAATAAAATGAAAATGCTGTATTTTTCAGGCCGTGGCAAATATGATTTTATTTTACTGGATCCTCCATGGAAGAATAAATCAAATAAAAGAAAAAAACAGTAAGTGAATTTGATCTGTATGCTCCTATATATAATATTATTATGCTGCCTGAACAAAATTTGAGGGAGTTATATAATACGGTACACTCATATTACCACCAAGCTATATGTTGGAGATAGGCAAGGGTGGCAATGTATCAAGGGGAAAATTTACATGAAAACTACACGACTTTTGGGAATTTGATGGTGATAAGTGAGGGTGGCGGATTAAAGAGGGTCGGTAGAACATGGGTATAATGTAGTTACCTCTTCTGTTTGTCATATTTGTGTGATACAAATAGTTTACTTGCGATAACTTGAGCTATGTTTGTTTCATCATTCTTATAGAGTATGATTATCATAACAACATGAAGGTAGTGTGGGATTTAGAAAATTAATAATGATGCATTTTACAGCTTTAGATTTATTTTTCTTGAAAATCTAAAAATATACAGAAATATTTTTTTTTCCTAACAATATCTTGAATTACTGTTGACCTAGTAGCTACATAACATCATTCTTATATGGTACAATTACTATTTAAGGGGCCATTGTTGATCGTGATCGCATGGTAGTTGGATTCACAACTACCTGTGCAATCGGTGCTTATCACCAATAAGGTGACTGAATTCCTCTCATCTCATGGAGAGATGTACTAGATACAACATTATGTGATGAAGTTTGTCAGTGACTTGCGACGGGTCGATGGATTTCTCAGAGTACTCCAGTTTCCTCCACCAAATAAACTTACCGCCATGATATTTATGAAATATTGTTGACAGTGGCGTTAAACACCATAACCCTAACCCTACAATTACTATTGCTATTAATAAAATGTTGATAATGTTGATGTTGACCATACTAGATATTTGTGCTCTGTATACCGTATAGCGGGTTTTTTTCGCGGGACTCCAATTTTCGCTTTATTCGCGATAGTCATTGATCAGCGAAAAAATAGAATCCGCGTAAATTTCCACCCATTAGTACATAAGTTTTTTTTTCTTAAATAATTGTGTAAGATCTATCGTAGTATGACTGTGTGATTATTTAACAATTATAATATTATGGTACCTGTCATTCTTAACGTTGTTGAATTGACGCTTTTATATCCAACATGGGAGGAAATCCTTCCCGAAAACAAAACATATGTTGACAATGATCATGAATGAACAACAACAATACCTTTAATATTATTTAAATAGCATCCAAACCATATAATCATAAATGAGATAATTTATTGTTAATCAGATTACACTTCACAGCTGGGAACTCGTGATCAAACTTCCAGACTTGACATACAAATTGACAAATACATTTGATTACTTCTTTTCTTTTTATTTCAATCATTAAAAGCTTATGTAAACACAGCCTGACAGTCTAATTATACATTAAATAATTATGACGCCTTTATAAAAAGTATACACACACTAAATCTTATTGACAACATTATTGATTATTTTACGTACGGTTAGATATAGTCACACTTTTATTTTAACCTGATATTATATATAATTATCCGTAATGGTTTTATTGTGGCCAGTATTCTAGAAAAATGACTTGTATCATCAGTTACTTATTAACTCGGATGTAGTGTTGTATGATTTATTGAATTATGTATTATGTAAAGCATGTGTAAGTATGTTTAATAAAGCTAACCCGTAAATGTTATATTTTTTCATACCAAGTTGACTTCTTTTCCTGAATTTAAAGGTGCTCCCGAAACCGATAATTTTATATCAATTTTATATAATCAATATCGTATTTCCTGTCAGTTTTGCAGAAGGTGAATGTTATTTACACAACATTCATACAATAATTACAATTATTCTGTTTATTAATTTTTTTCCCGGAACGCGATACCGCGAAATTTGATGCTCGCTTAAATTAAATACCCCTCTTTTACATCCACATCGCGAAAATTGCAACCCGCGTACTTTACCCGCTATACGGTACTTGTATTAGACTTTTACTTCAAATCTGATACAATGTAGGTAAATTATGATCTGAAATGATGGCTATTGATACTTACTAAGCAAATTAACTCTTACAGATATTGGTCATTAAGTAATGATGAGCTATTAGAGATTCCTGTACCTGAGTTATCTTCCCCTGGCTGTATTATTGGTGTGTGGGTTACAAACAGAGTAAAACACAAAGACTTTATCATAAAAAGACTATTCCCTAACTGGAAAGTCAATTACGTTACAACTTGGTATTGGGTAAAGGTAACAGTACTTATCTATATTGAGAACAACTATTTAACTGGGGGCGGGGGCTATGTTTTTTTAAAGCAATTTCTGTCGCCAAATTCTATATTCTATTTTTTTGTAAACTTTAGAAATAAAAATTACAGATTTCTTATAGCAAATTATTTCATGTGAGAAAAATATTCTGGCTCAAGGGGGAAAACTTAGCCTCCCTGAAAGCTTAATGGTCGGTTCTTCACTAAATTGTTTAAAAACCAAAAGGTTTTAGAACTGGCTCTTTTTGTTTTGAGATAGTTTTAAGGAAAAGATCATGTACCAAATTCACCAACTCATTTACAAATAAAAAAATGACTGAGAACACATATGTCATTTTTAATTATGTTTGCCCGTTCATGCAAGGTGTACTCAATATAACATTATGTGATGAAGTTTATCAGTGACTTGCAGTAGGTCTGTGGTTTTCTCCAGGTACTCTGGTTTCCTCCACCAATACAACTGACGGCTACGATATAACTGAAATATTGTTGAAAGTGGCATTAAATACCATAAACCCCCCTAACCCTAATTATATATGAAAAAAAAACTATTTTATTTGAAGCTACCACATTTGAACACAGTCAATGTCATGTGGTCATGATCGATAAAACATCAGTCAAAATCAAAGACTATGAAATTGTTGGGACATGACTGTTGTTTCAGTGAACTAGTACTATGGAAATCCAGCATGTGGTCCAGTACAAAACAGATATCATCATCATCTCATTGAAATGTAGCAAATTCTCGTCATGATTTGTGATGTCACAACACTGAATATAATTTATTGTGATATTAAATTTAGTGTGGAGACATTCCAATGAAATTTATTCAACGTTGTCAGGATTTATTCTATTTCAGGTAACAAAATCTGGAGAAATGGTGTATGATATTCATTCTGATCACAAGAAACCATATGAAATGTTAATTTTAGGTGTGTTTGAAAGTAGCAATAACATAGAGAATGGGGAACAAAGCAGTTGTGAAGGCAGACACACTGATTCACCACCGATTCAATTAAATAAAAGGAAGGATTTACCTTTAGATAAGACTATAGTTAGTGTACCATCCAGTATACATTCAATGAAGGTACCTTTACAAGGTAGGTACATTATGGCACTTTCATAATTTGTTTGAGAAATTTGTCACGGTTGATCAAAATGCTATTACATTCTTTTTATTCCTTGTGAATTGCTAATGACATTTTATATAAAGAGGTTTATGTAGCTTATATCATTTGGTAGTTCGAATTATATATACATGTACTTGTATATTATGACTTGGTTTATGGCTGACTCCCTAAGTTGTGTGTGTGCGAACCGCATCGGTGGTGTAATGGTTAGCATGCTCACCTTGAGTGCGGTAGATTGTGGGTTCAAGCCCTGATCGGGTAAACCAAATACTATAAAATTGGTATTTGTTGCTTCTCCGCTAAGCATGCAGCATTAAGAAGAAAAAGCAAAGACCTGTTGGCTCAGAATCAGGATAATGTGTCCGAGTGAAGCGACATACATCTACCTGCTGCTGTTTCAGTGAGCTAGCACTATAAAAATCCAACCAAATATGTGGACATCATCATCATCTCTTCAACCAAATATGTTGGTCTAGTACAAAGTGGACATCATCATCATCTCTTCAACCAAATATGTTGGTCTAGTACAAAGTGGACATCATCATCATCTCTTCAAACATAAATTGTTCTTTTCATAATAAAGATGAAGTTAAACAACTTCATTCTTTTAAACTTTTAACATATTAACATGGTCTTAACTTTGGGAGCTGCCTATCACCACTAAAGTTGTGACCTCGTATCCCGTTCCTGGCAAGGTGTACTCGATACAACATTATGTGATTAAGTTTGTCAGTGACTTGCAACTGGTGGCTGGTTTTCTCCTTGTACTCCGGTTTCCTCCACCAACAAACTTACCACCACAATATAACTGAAATATTGTTGAAAGTGGCATTAAACATTATAAACTAAATCATCTTAACTTTGATTTCATTTTGTCATTTTCAGAAATCATTACTCCTTACTTGCCATCCAATCCTAAATGTCTAGAAGTATTTGCAAGAAATTTACAACCTGGATGGGTCAGTTTTGGAAATGAGGTAACAGATAGTATTTTTGTTTTCCAAATAGTTTGGGGGGTCCGAGTGGCTCAATGAGTTAGGTCGTTGGATCTAACAACTCATACAAGCCTATCACCAATACGGCATGGGTTCGCGCCCAGCTCTGTAAATTACAAAAAAGGGTGCACTCGACTCACAGCCGCAAGTGATAAAGTTTACCAGTTGCTTGCCCATGGTCGGTGGTTCTCTCCGGGTACTCCAGCTTCCTCCACCACTAAAACTGGTCGCCATGATATAGCTGAAATATTGTTGAAAGTGGCGTTAAAACACCAAAAATCAAAATCAAATCAATCCAAATAGTTTGGACAGCGATATATACAGACCAGAAATAATTTGTTGGGTGTTAAATTACTTAATATTATAAACTAGCATTTATAGCACAATTATAATCTCTGATTTTACTTGCAACAATTTGTGTGACAATTTATAAGGCTGGTTATATTTAAAGTTAAATTAGAACATTAGTTTTTTTGTAGTTTATACTAAAAATGCACCAAAATTTGTTTTAAAAATTGTTGTTTTTTAAAATTTGATGAAAAAATATTATTAATAGATTGAAAGAAATTCTAGAGGCCCACATAAGCCTACATCACACACTTGGGAAAGATAATTTGTGCTAATTTAATCTTCATATCATAATGATGATCCAAGAAATTTACCATTGCATTTCCATTACTAGTTACAAACAAAAATAATTTTTGTGAAGGTACTCTCTACCCTGCTCTAAGGCCTGTCAGTTTTTAACCAACTCTTATGATTTGTACATACACATTAAAATAATCCCTTGCTCTACACATTATTTTATGAAATCTCGTTTTCTGCGAGACTTTGTTTTCTAGCTTCCGATTTGATAATAATCATCTGATAGTCATTATGCGAAGGATTTTCAGCCATAGAATACTGTCATTAGTCATGTTAGACAGTGGGTCGTTATATAAAGGTCAAATGCACAGGAAAATGCTGCCAGGGAGAAATAAATAAGGTTAGATAACAAAGGAAATTGTTATATGGAGGGGGTCGCCAAGAAAAGTTTGACTATATGAATTAAATTTTGTTGAGCAAGCTTTAATTGTAAATGATGCATATGATTACGAAATATTTGATGGAACATGTTCATTTGAATCTTTTTAGATTTTGGTGTATTAATATAAAACTTACATCAGGGGCTGTCATTGGCCATGATCTTATGGTAGTTGGATTTACAACTACCTATGCAATCGGTGCCTATCACCACTGATGTTGTGAGTTGGACTCATGCTTAGGGCGAAGAGTACAATATTATGTGATAGTTTGTCAGTGACTTGCGGCAGGTCGGTGGTTTTCTCTGGGTCCTCTGGTTTTCTCCACCAATAAAACTGACCGCCACAATATAACTGAAATATTGTTGAAAGTGGCATTAAACACCATAACACCAACCAACTTACAAAATTATATTAAATTTTTGTGTTGAAGTTATTTCTCTTGGAATATTTATTTGATACACGAGTAAATATTGCACAAATGAAGAAATTTTTCATAGGCTGCAGTGGAATAAAATAATACTGTACTTGTAGTCTTTGTGTTATTTATATTTCAGGTATATAAACACCAGCATATAGATTACTTTGAAATGACTTGACAACATTATTGCATTACATATGGATTGAAAGTAACCTTCAGCTTCTAACAGCTCGGACTGCTGCTCTTAACACAAGTGACGAAACTTAACAAGTGAACTTGGCAGAAAGTAATCATAGAAAATGTGTGACTCAACTTATTTTGAAAGAATAAAGAAATAAAGATATATGGCACTTTGAGATTATAAGGTCACCAAACTCAAAGAGCCATGTGAGGTATTGTCTTCACTTTGATGTTCTCAACACAAAGGATGATACACACAACTGAACTTGGCAGAGAGTAATCACAGAAAATGTGGGACCAAATTTATTTTGAAAGAAAAAAGATATATAGCACTTTGAGATTATAAGGTCACCAAACCCAATGGGTCATGTGAGGTATTTTCATCACTTTGCATCTATTTTCTGTGGTCGTCTGATAACTTTTGTTAATGTTGAACATTCTGAATTTTAAACTCATTGATACTTGGTACATAATGACTGTAAACCGCATCAGTGATATAATGGTTTCGGGTCAAACCAAAGACTATAAAATTGGTATTTGTGGCTTCTTTGCTAAGAATAAGGCATTAAGGTAAAAGAGCAAAGACTGGTTGGCACGGAATCGGGATAATATGTCCGAGTAGGGGTGACATGTCCATCCACAGACTGTTGTTTTTGTGAACTAGCACTACAAAAATCTAACTAAGCGTGTTGGTCTAGTACAAAGCGGACCTCATCATCATTTCATTGAAAATTAACTTGTTTTCGCCATGATATAGCTGAAAAATTGCTGAGTTGGCATTAAACAACAATCACTCATAATGAATGTACATTGCAGTGTTACCCCATTGTTTGATTGCTGTAAATTCAAATACCAATGTTTTATTTCTAATGGTCATCTAGGTGTCTTAGTTAATAATAAAATTTGTTCACGATATAACTGAAATACTGCAAAAGTTGGCATTAGACACCAATCAATCAATCAATCAATTAAATCAAATATCAATCATTTTTTTTGTTACTTTTATTTTATGAAGTATATAATAAATAAGTCACAAGTATATACAAGATTAAATTCATAGAATTTGTTCGTTTTATAAAAATTAATTATTCAAACATAAATCACTAACAATTTAATTACATTCTGACTAGATATTTCAAACAGTACCAAAACATGATGAGAGTAATCGATTCGTCTTATATTTCTGAAGCAAATATTCTGTGATGATTGTACAAATGAGTATTTTCAATATAGAGAAAATATTTTTTCTGCATAACATATATAAAATTAGCAGTTTTCAGTATTGAATTTTATTTTTAAAATATCATTTTTATTTTCATTCCAAACTTCTACTCATCTTTTTAATAAACGAAAACACGCGAAAATAAAATAGTAGAAATTTGGGACGGAACAAAATAAATCACAGATGTGTACTATTTACCTTTGCATTGATTATTGTTTACTGGCAATAATCCAATTTATATTGTATAACAATATGCTTGTTTCAAACATGTCAATTCCGATCATGTTCCGTCTTTTTCGTATCTTGATGTCTGAAATGTTAGGCAGACGACATCCAGTGTTTACGCTATTGCCATGACAATGTCAACACATCAGTTAGTTGCAGATGCAGTAGATTATAAGAAATTGTTATATGGAGTCGGCAAGAAAACGGCTGAGTAAATACTGGTGTCCGGTACCCCACTGTCTGTCTGATATCAGAAATATATCAAGACAGACCGTTTTCCTTTCATGATTCATGTATGTACAATCACAGCAGTAAATAAAGAAAGAAAACAAATTTAATTTTAAAAAAGTAATTGTCTGTGCATTCAAGTCATTGATACAAATAAAATAATTTAATTGATATCTGTCTTTTACAGAGAATTGTTTAAGTTGAGGAACGTTAAAATGCCACATATCGATTGGAGTTTTCGTTGTGTATATTGACAATGGAAGTCCAGTGCCTAACATTCCATTAAAATCCTGTGAGACGAAAATAACAAACTTTTGATGGAATGGAAAGGATTCGAAACAAGCGTATTGTTTAAAATTGAACATATATGAAAATAATAATATAATTTTAATATCATTTATACAAAAAAACATTTCAATAGTACTAAAAAAAACATTGTTTTCAAAATATACATGACAAAACTAATATGCAACTCAAATTAATTATTTCATATCAATGATTTAATCAAATGAAGACAAATGTATATTAAATCCCAATTAAACAATGATATATGTCCTAGTGAAGCAATTTACACATCAAACATTGTCCATGAGTCATCACCAAAGTAGTCCTACAAATAATAATAAAAAAATATTTGATAATCAAAAATAACATTTACATATAAAAACAGTAAGTAAACACATTTAGTAAGAAAATCATGGTTAGTGTTATGGTGTTTAACTCCACTTTCAAAAATATTTCAGTTATAACGTGGCGGTCAGTTTTATTGATGGAGGAAACCGGAGAAAACCACCGACCTGTCGTAAGTTACTGACAAACTTTATCACATAATGTTGTATCACGTACACTTCGCCCGAGTGGGATTCAAACTTGTTTGTGGTGATAGGCATTAATTGCATAGGTGGTTGTAAATCCAACTACCATACGATCACGACGGCAACGTAAGAAAATAAGAAAATAGGTAAATCTATGGAGCTGCAGGGGATTAAATGACAACCAAGTGATAAAATCAAGCCTTAATAGAAGTGTACTGCAAGGTTTTCTTTATAGGAATATTAGAGATTATGCTTTTTGTATTAAGAGATTTCAAGCCCTTGAATTTGTGTTTAATTTCCTGCACATGTTAGTTATTAACTAGACTATAGTAAATTTTTACCTTGTATTGTTTTTCAAACTGGTTCTGAATCTTATTTGGATGTCTCACTGTGCTCCACCAGTTAGGCAAATACTACAATATATTAATTTGAATAAAATATGTTAAATGTCTCGCAATGGATGATATTAGAATCAAGATACCATAGTACCAGTCATCATGATAACCCACTTGCTCGAAGCCCGGGACAAGTAAAACTGGATTGGGACAAGTGAAAACTATTAAAGAATTTGTTTGAATAAATAGAAATTTTTCTAAATTTGGCTTTCGGGCAAGTAGGGGGAAAAAATTAAGTCAAAGACTGTAGTACATGTATTTACTGATTGACAGACTTGTGTTTAAGTAAGTGCAATATTTCAGATATAATTTATGACAAGAAAAAGTTTACAAACAATATAGCAGGAAGGTAATTAAGAGCTAAACTATGTGTGGCATGATCAAACCGCAACAAGTTGGCACGGGCTTCCTTCTATATTAGTTTTACTGGCAATGATTATTGTCAAGCAAAACACATCACTAGGTAGAATCTGTTTGAAAAGTCCAGTAAAGAAATTCATAAGGATTTTAGAGAAAAAAAAAAACCCAATAAAATGAGTCTTAAAATAAAAAAATTTTATTTTGGTTATTTTCCCCCTCATATCTAGAAAATGGTAAGAGCTACAGCAAATCTATTTGAAATTTACTATAGGTTACTTGAAAAACAGATTTCTGGAACTACCTTACATGAGCTTTAAACAAGATAAAAACACATTAAAAAAATTGATCTCCAAATTCTTTCGGGACTTACAGAAAAAAAAATGATAATGTGATTATTATTTTATTGGTTAATACAATTAACAATGCCTGTCATTAACATCAACTCTCTGATCTGTGTTTAATGTATGATAATTATAGTAACTAATAATAAAACCAGGATCATAACATTATACAAATGTAATAGAAAAACCAAATCATCAGAGATACTATCATACTTACATCAGATATACTGGAGTAACATTTCCTGCAGATGGCTTTAGCCATACCAGTGTGATCAGCCACACATTGACAAACTTGACATTCATCTGGGAGTGCTGTTTCACTTATTCTCTTGCTGACAGTGTTGAGGAACCACTTCCTGTTACGGAGTTTTGAGTCTGTCAAACCAGCGGAGATGAACAAAGAACCATCAGTGTTGAGTGACAAAGATGCACATGAATCTTGTGGTATATTAACATCATTTGTGGCCATGTTGTCTACTGGCTTCATCATGTATTTTTTGCTGTTGTCAAAACCTGAAATAGTCATACCACTTACATGTAGCAAGGAAATACAATGAAAGCACCAAAGGTGATGTTAAACGATCGAACTGCTCAGTTGCGTGTAGATTTTTTGCATGATATGCACAATCGCAAAATATCAGTATACTTCTAGAAAAAGATGTCAAACTTTGTAGTAGTAAATTGAGAGCAAACTCCAGAGACATCAATATGTTATTCACATAAAACAGCTTTTTATCCAATGTTCCAGAATATGTTACATTTTCTTGTATATACATTTGTATATAAATAATAGTGAAAATTTTGTCAGCATGGCCAAGAGTGAAAGACCTTGGCAAGTCTGCTATTAACAGGAAACCTACATTTGTACCTCGTCTGAATTATCGTTTACAACTCCTTTACAAAACATGATTCCCACAAAATAAAACATAATGTAGATGTTCCTTTACCAAAGAATCTAATGGGATTAACTTCTTTAACCACAAGCAAACCATTGCTTGTAGTTTTAAAAGTTACAAGCATAATTCAGTGCTATCTGATATTTAAGAAGCATTGGGCTGGGGGATAACTACTAATATAATTATTGAATAGTGCCAAAAATGGAAAGAACAGTTGGTGTAGGAGCTACTACTATAACATGCAACAACCCAGTTTTACATTCTATTACATTATTATTTTATTTCCCATCAACTGTTTACCAGACACTACATCTGTTTTGAAGGGGCAAGCAAATCAATGACAATGTGAAAGTCAAAGTTAAATATAGTGCATTCAGAACCATTTGTGGGTTTAATTTTATACCTTGGAAAAGGGAAATATTTTTCTATATGGGGTCTTTTTCGCGGAAGGGGAATGTGACTCTTGAAAAAATTTACAACACTTATTAATAGATTTGACGATGAACTTTTATCCAATGATATATATATATATAGCCTTCCGAAGACAACATCCGTGCCCTTTCCATTTTCATCTTTTTTGCTTCGAAGCCAACATCAACATTCAATTCCCGGAATTCCCTCATCCACCTACTGGAGTATTATACAGGTTTTTTTTCATTATTTGTGTCCAAGTTTGTTTGCCGGTTGCTACTTTCATTTCATGTTTATTTTTAGGTGGAACATACTTTAAAAGCATGTATTGTTGACATAAATACGTCAACAGTGAGTCAAGGTTAACAGTTCAAAACCTCTTCGGGATTTTCTAGACTTTTCATTAGATAGTACGTCAAACATTAGAACACGTGTTGTCTAAAGCACTGGTTCCCAGTCCTGAACAAAACTACGATGGTCGAGAACTAACGACACTGACAAACCAGTTGAATTGTAACCCCCAAGCAGCGTAGGATATAAATAGACTCTTTTAAAATTGATTCTAAAATTAAAAACAGAAAACACACATTTCGGAACAGGACAAAAGTAGAAAGGTACAATTTTTGTACACTTGCTGAAATATCCACATGCATTTTTTGTTGTTCAAATGTCAATTTTCAGATGCAATATGAAAATCAAAGTCTCTTACATAGTAAAAATATAAATTTCTAGATATTGAAATATCCATCTGCAAAATCCACGTTGCAACAAACAAATACTGATAGATGAGCAAACGTGCATATAAGTACCCGATTTTAAGGGGAATTTATAATATATGAATGTTGCATGCATGCACTCTCTGATATTTAAGTTACTCGTCCTCTTACAATTGAATCTATACAAAAAAATGTATATGGACTATATTTTTGTCCGGGCGGAAGGTTGCGACACATGTTGTGTAAAGCAGTGTCTTCCAGTTTGTATTTCTCATGCATGCACGCTAGCATTAAACGATTTCTCACTCCGTTCGATCGTTTAAAAATGTGATTGACATTTTTTAAATACCAAATTGCAAAACTACAGTTTTATTATAGCAATTCCTATAAATATATATATACAAAAAATGTATATGGAATTAATATAATCATACTTGTCTATAATTGTAACTTTGTAATGTGATGTCAGGCACAATGATGATGGTGATGTAAGATTACGTACATTAAATTACTAGTATTTTGTTTTCTTGTTGATAACCCTACTTATGGTAAAATGAACTTTTAGACACCATATAACATAAAAATAACAAAGATGCCCAGATCTAGGATTTATCAACAGAAGTAAAAGACTACCACTCAACTGCAGGCTAGGTACAGATGTAACAGTGTGTTCTTTCCACCAGTGTATTCTTTCCAGAGGAATTAATTTGCACTAGGTTATTTTTTTCATGCTAACCCTAACCCTAACTAGAAATTCTACACACCAGAATAAAAGTACGTTTACAGGTACAGTCTCATGCTCAATTTAGGGTAGGAGTTATGGTCATTATTGAAGAAGCTACAGTGACTGTGACATGTAGGACAGCAATAAAAGTACGTTTACAGGTACAGTCTCATGCTCAATTTAGGGTAGGAGTTATGGTCATTATTGAAGAAGCTACAGTGACTGTGACATGTAGAACAGCAATAAAAGTACGTTTACAGGTACAGTCTCATGCTCAATTTAGGGTAGGAGTTATGGTCATTATTGAAGAAGCTACAGTGACTGTGACATGTAGGACAGCAATAAAAGTACGTTTACAGGTACAGTCTCATGCTCAATTTAGGGTAGGAGTTATGGTCATTATTGAAGAAGCTACAGTGACTGTGACATGTAGAACAGCAATAAAAGCACTGTTCCTTTATTTAAAATTGTGTCTAAGTGTAAAGTTGGATAGTCTCTCATGTTCATTAGTTTAAATGTAAACATAAATTATATCCTCCAAAAATATTATCCCATGGGATAGAATTTAGCCCTAAAATTATCCCATAGGATTAAATTTTGTGAAATTATGGATCAAATGTAGGTGATATTTTATCCCATATTAAAAAAAAATATCTGCCATTGTGGATAAAAAAAGTTCAAAATATTTTATCCATAAAGCTAGAAAATGTCCACGAAATATTATCTCATAGGATAAAATGTCTACGAAATAGTACCTTTTATTCTTGAAAGGTCACCTTTTCCTTGTTCTATCATAGAAAAAATCATATGAATTGAACCTCTTTTAAGAGGTCACCTGTCTTATAAGGCCACTTTTGCGTCCCAAAGGTTTGACTGTACTTTACTATCATTATTTTGGATACATCTGCTAAGTCTTGGGACTCAAGAGATTGACTTTTACATTGTTTTGTTACTGTTTATTAATATTCCCTTAATATTATTGAAATAAATGTTTTTCTTATAATAAATAAGTAAAACCAAATTACCCATAATGACATCCTTTGGACTACGGTTTCCTTTAAATCTAATATCTTGTTCTCTGATGATATGTAGAGTTATGTCCCTTGTGGACAATACATGTTTAAGGTGATTGTAGTTTACGATCTTAGATTCGGAGCATTCACCACAATGAAGAAGGACAATTGTTTTGGAAACTCCAGCACGGAATGGCATATCAGCAGCTCTCATGATAGCTTCCAATGGATCAGTAAAGTGGTAACCAAATTTCAGTGTTTCCTTTCCTTTGGCAAATTTGTTAGCTTCACTGAAGATGCCACCTTCGAATGTGTGGGCAACTGAAGCAGTCTTGCGTCCAAATCCTGGTCTTGCAGTTCCACCAAATCCAATCAAACCATATCTATTGTCAGTAATTCCTATTTTAAAATAACAAAATGATAGTCAATAATATAGTACATGTAGATTTCATCTTAAAATACTACCAACAAATGTATGTTGTACAATGTTCCAAATCTTGAACATGTCATATAAATACAGTGTGGGAAAATTGTTTCTCCAAGAGTTAAGTAAGCATATTCAATTATCAGATGTTTCAATAAGATGCTCTACCAGGAACTTTTTACCCACTTGAAATGGTATTTGGTACCTCCTGATATTAAAGAGTGTTGTGTAAGATATTCATGAAAATGTTCAAATTTTGATAAAAAAAAAAGTGCTGCCTGTAAATATTGAAGTACTGGTACACTTGAAAAATATTGAAAGCCCTGTCAGAATTATGTGAGGATTTCAATTAACATTAATGAAGTAAATTAAAAATTTTAAAACCATCTAATAAATGCTACCATACAACTTTACTTGCCTTTCTTTTTAAATGCTTGTTCAAGCTTATCCACAAGGTCTCCAAGATGTTTGGCAGGATTTGTATTACAGCTCATCTGTTCTACAACCATGACAACATCAGCTGATTTAGGTACCTGGTAATCATCACTGGATGGGGACAGTTTAATGGATTCTCCACCTTCATACAACTCCTTGTTTGGAGCACTACAAGTTACTGCAAGTCAAATAAAAAAAAACGTTTTTCACAAATATATGTTTAATGACATTAAGAGCTAAAATACTGGTACATGTAACATCTCGAAGAAAATAAAACTGGACAAAACATTTATTCTTCAATGGGGTTTATAAAGCAGAAATTATATTGCCTAATCTTGCAAGAGAGATTTATAATATATATATATATATACAGTTGAATCTCGTTATCTCGAACCAAAGCGGACCGAGAACAAAATTCGAGTTATCCGTAGTTCGACTAAAGAGGAGTGCAAGAATTCGATGTCCAGGAAAGGGGAAGTAACTCCATTTGGAATGTTATATCAATTTTCCGACCTCATGATGTTTTTTTTTTTTAGTGTTTGATATCCATATCAGTTGTTTTTAATTTGGTATGTGCATGTTTCTTTTTTGATTTTATTTCCGTTGACTATTTCCGTTGACACTATCGTCGCATAATTCCTTGTTTTGTTTTGTGTAATGTTGACACTATCGTCGCATACTTCCTTGTTTTGTTTTGTGTAATTTATATGTTATTTTCTTGTGTATTGAAAATCAGTAATGTTTTTATCGTTCATTTACAATGATAAAATAATTAATCAACTAACAACGAACTGTACATAAATGAATAACTTTTTTAACAAGATAAACTCACGTTTATTCATATAAAGGAAACATCATGGCAGGCAATACACACATGTTTTTATTTGAAGAATACGAAATATTTAATGAAACGAATGTATCAATGAAACACATATAAAATATTATAAAATAGGAACAAAATGTATCAAGCACTAATAAAAAAATATAAAAGCAATTTACTCAGTAACATAATCTGTATTTTACTATGACCCAAGTGCCACCTGTTTGATTGCCACATCAAATGATAAGGGAAAAGTCGTAAGAATAAATAATTGTTAGTGATTTAACTGATTTAATTTAATTATCACTTGATTGCTTCATTTAAAATTAAAAACAGCTAGTTTACACATTTCTTTATAATAATAACAACAATTAACAAAATTGATAAAGCTTAATTAACAGAGAAGATGAATGACGCAAGCCATAAATTTGACACTTTGACATCTGTTTATTGAGGTTAATTATCAGTTTGACATAACGAACATTGTTTGCATTTATTTTAATTATTAGTTCGACGTAACGAACATGTTTTGCATTGATTTTCACCTTTGGGACTGAAAAGTTACTTCGAGACGACCGAAATTTCGACATATCGATGTTCGAGATAAAAGGAGTAAAATCAGTTGAAAAGCACTAGGTTTTGTTCGGGACTTGAAAAAAAATTCGAGAAAGCCGAAATTTCGAGATAACCGAGTTTGACATAACGAGATTCACCTGTATATATTCACCTGTTCTAGTAAACATGCTGACGCAGACTGGTTGCTCAGTCGAAAGCTCCAAGCATTCTTATAGTTTTTATTATAATTACAACTAAAGATTTTTCATATATATATATATATATATATAATTAATATATTTTTTTTTAATAATAAATATGTCAATATTAGAATCTGAGAACAATGAAATACTGGTTTCATAAAGAAACCAGTCATGTAAATATTATGTCTTCATAGAAATCTTTTTTTCTTCTTCAAATTTCATAGAGTACAACTCGATACAACATTAGGTGATAAAGTTTGTCAGTGATTTATGGCAGGTCGGTGGTTTTCTCAGGGTTCTCCAGTTTCTTCCACCAATAAAACTGACTGCCACTATATAACAGAAATATTGTTGAAAGTGGAGTTAATCACCATAAGTCTAACCCATAAAGAATACAGATATTTTAATTGAGAAAAACTAGGAAACTTACTGCATGTCTTTGGTTCCCACAGCATGACATCATTCTGACGACACTGTTTAACATAAGCAGAAACAGCATTACATCCATCTCCCTTTGATGTCTGCATTTCTGCCATACACACTTTCATGAAGTATGCAGTATTTACCTAAAAACGAAACAAGTCTTTGTTGATATTCTTTTAAATTAATATTTTTTCAACACAAAAAAAAAATAATAATATCAAACAACCCTAATGGTCTTGAACTTCGACAGGAAAGTTGTTTCCCTGAATATCATATATTCTTATACCTTACATATTTTTTTTACTATATAAAAGTAATAAGACAATTTGGATGTTTTATGAACGAATTGCTGACAAGGGAAACAACCCTGTGCAACCCAAACATCAATGATATAGACAGAGACTAAGGTATCCCCTGGTCTACAACCTCTGACAACCGGAAGTGTATTGAAAATCTGTGGTGTTTTTTCTGTGCGGTTATGTATTTGTATTTTCTATACTGGAAATTATTTTGTTATCTACTACAAAACAAAAGAAAAGTTTTAAAGATCTTAGAGTAGTTTTGGTATAATAAAACAGTTGTTGCCTTCATATGAGGTGAACATCAAGTTGTCGACCCTCAGGGAAAATAACCACCCTCAGTTTGACCATTTTCGATGTTCATCTCATATGAAGGCAATAATTGTAAAAAAGTAAAAACTATAGAGTAACTGTAACTGTGGCTCACCTGAACAAATCTTTATCTAAAGATGATAATTATACATTTCTTTATGGTTTTTGACAGAGGATCAGCTCCTAATTAGTCTCTTACAGTTAACATATAAGCAGATTAAGGCTTGAAATAAGGCGAAATTTGTCAATTTAAGAACTAAAAAAAAAAATTTGTTAGCGATGGGAGCCAATAGTTTAGACCAATCGGATACATATTAGATTAGAATATCACAGATTCTGAGCAGTTTTTGAAAAAGGGCGCAATTGTAAATTGTTTTTTTTTTTATAATAATATCGTACTTACAATTTTGAAACAAGGTCTGAGTGTGGAATCTGACTTGATGAAGAGTTTGGAGCATTTCAAATATCCTTTCTTTCCTGCTTCAACTTTAACATTAGAGGCAAGATTAGCCGAGTTCCTGCATCGGCTGGCAACCTCCCAAGTTTGAGCCGTAACATTGATATCTTTGGTTACTTGTCCTGTGCTGTCAATCATGTCATCATACTGCTCGTTGTCATAGCTACCTAGAAGACCGCCCACTTTTCCAAAGTACCAACCACTGAGAACGAAGGCAATATGTTGATTGGCAAGGTTACCACTAATAACAAGTCCTCTACCAGTGTTGACTTGGATCAGGTTACCATCTCTAATGACACTAAGTTTTTGATGTTTGATGGGTAATTCAGTAGGTCTATTGTCCAGTTTTACCTATTGTTATACAAAAAAATAGTAATACATTTCACACAGCTGATTGCAATGAATAATAATGCAATTTTTTAATACCAAGAAAAAAGTGTATTATTTTTTCAGGAACAAATAAAATATATTTTTGGAAAAATGGGCATCATATAACTTGCAACAAAATTTATCTAATTTAAATAGTTAATAAGCCAATGACAAGGTAAAAAAAAGGGGGAAATCTTGTACTTATAAGACAACTTGAAGCAACTCTTAATAAGCAGTTGTAATTGATGATCTGTGGCAAGGCAAGCAATTTTGCGACCCTATCAAACAATGATGTTGACCTTTTAGATGCACCTAAGGATTCTTTCATTGATGTTGGCATTATTTGTAAACATATATGTTTAATATTTGGCATGGTGGAAACCTTTTAGACGCACTGATGATAAAGGTCAATAAAGATCACTTCCGATTTATGCAATTAAGCTAACAAATTGCAGATTATGTGTAGTTGTCATTGACCCAAATCATTTCCAAGTATAGTTCATTTCAACAAAGTATTTTGATACCTGTGCATCATTATTGTAGACATACAGTTTTTCTTACATTTTTGGATTAAACGATGTGTCTAAAAGCCCGAAATCATGTGCATCTAATTACACGATGCGTCAAAAATCCAGACACAGCTCTACTCTATTTCCTGTGGCAATCTAAATTTCCTCTCCATTGGACCATCCAAATTCCATCCTTTTACCTACATGATTCTTTGTATGTACACTTGTTATAAATATAGCTGTAACACTGCTCCATTGAGGATAAACAAAAATTAGTCAACCAATCAATCTAATAGTCAAACCTTCCCATGGGATAACCTCTACTAAGCAGTCACCTGTATTAAAAGGTCACCCTTTTCTTGAATTGTCATAGAAATGTCATATGAATTTATCTTCTTTTAAGAGGTCACCTGTCTTATAAGGCCACTTTTTCTTTGTCCTAAATGTGTACAGGTTTGACTGTATATGTTGAACTCTTCAATAAACTTACAGAGAAATCTGGGAAAATTTCAACAGATTTTCCTTCAGAAAGTACTAACAAAGACTTCATTTCAGGTCGACGTTTACCATTGTAATTCAAAATTACAGTAAATTTGTTGCCAACCATATCTTTAGCCAGAACATAACTACAACGTCCAGCAAAATCTATCTGTCTTTGGTCAAAAGTAATGAAGTGTTGGTATCCTGCCACCAGAGCAAAACCTAAAATTAGAAATTTAATTAGTTTTAGATTGATTTGATTTGATTTTTGGTGTTTTAACGCCACTTTCAACAATATTTCAGCTATATCATGGCGACCAGTTTTAGTGTTGGAGGAAGCTGGAGAGAACCACCGACCATGGGCAAGCAACTGGTAAACTTTATTACTTGCGGCTGCGAGTCGAGTGCACCCCTTTTTTGTAATTTACAAAGCTGGGCGCGAACCCACGCCGTATTGGTGATAGGCTTGTATGAGTTGTTAGATCCAACGACCTAACTCATTGAGCCACTCTGGCCCCTAATTAGTTTTAGAGGAAGTATAAAATCTTAAAATTAAATAATAAGATTCTCATTAATAAGGAACTTTTAATAGTCCAATGTGAGACAAAGAACAACAATGAAAGCACTGTTTCTAATTTTAGATAATTACTTTCAGTTTCAAATTTTACAATCCACATATATATTATCTTATTAAAATAAATTCTATTAAAAACAAATGTATTAGTTATAAATTTAGAAAAAAGAATACATTGTGACATTCTAAATCTCATTTTGACACTGCTTGCTGAATCTACTAATTTTAGTTAGTTCGAATCCCACTCATGGTGAGGTGTACTCGATACAACATTATATGATAAAGTTTGTCAGTGACTTGCGGCAGGTCAGTGGTTTTCTCTGGTTTCCTCCACCAATAAAACTGACTGCCGCGATATAACAGAAATATTGTTGAAAGTGGTGTTAAATATCATAAACAAAAACACACTAATTTTTAAAATATTGTAAAAATAGAAAAGTGCTATTAAAAGAAAAGAAAGATATTCTTACTGTTGAAAGGTGGGACCCAGTCCTTAGGATTCCAAGATGGCTTATATTTGTAGTAGAAGTCCCAGATATTGAAATCAAACATTTGTGGCATTTCCAAGCTGTCTATCTTTTTAATAGCAGTATCTATGCTCTTGATGTATTTATGAAGTTTGAACTTGGGGAGACTCTCTAAGGTATCTGCTGGTGTTGGTAGGTAAATTTCAAATTCAATTTTTCCATTTTCTGGATCAAATGCAATAATTCTGTTCTTGTCCCAGTGTAAGAATTTTAAGGCAGCAATGTCTTCTTTAATATATGTTTGTAGTTCATTATACAGCTCAATCAGGTAACTCTTAATAGTTTTCTCTATATTCCATCTCTTGTATGCCCATCTCAGCTGAAAGTATAAAAAGAATAATTTTATTTTCATACACAAACATCAAAGTAGCAATGAACTTGTTTCTTTCTGATCATCATACTCGGCCAATGAAAAACAAAAAAAAACCAAAAAATTAACTACAGGCTCGCATGAACCTGGTAATGAAAATTACTGAAATATTCAGACTGGCCAATAAGACCTCAACCGGTTTTGGAATGGAAGACCCTTTTCTGTATGTTGTCAGCTAACATTTGTAAACAGTTACCAACCTGTTTCTGTAAGTTGTCAGCTAACATTTGTAAACAGTTACCAACCTGTTTCTGTATGTTGTCAGCTAACATTTGTAAACAGTTACCAACCTGTTTCTGTATGTTGTCAGCTAACATTTGTAAACAGTTACCAACCTTTTTCTGTATGTTGTCAGCTAACATTTATAAACAGTTACCAACCTGATTTTGTAAGTTGTCAGCTAATATTTGTAAACAGTTACCAACCTGTTTCTGTATGTTGTCAGCTAACATTTGTAAACAGTTACCAACCTGTTTCTGTATGTTGTCAGCTTACATTTGTAAACAGTTACCAACCTGTTTTTGTATGTTGTCAGCTAACATTTGTGAACAGTTACCAAACCTGTTTCTGTATGTTTTCAGCTGACATTTGTAAACAGTTACCAACCTGTTTTTGTATGTTGTCAGCTAACATTTGTAAACAGTTACCAACCTGTTTTTGTATGCTGTCAGCTAACATTTGTGAACAGTTACCAAACCTGTTTCTGTATGTTTTCAGCTTACATTTGTAAACAGTTACCAACCTGTTTTTGTATGTTGTCAGCTAACATTTGTAAACAGTTACCAACCTTTTTCTGTAAGTTGTCAGCAAGTTCTTTCAATTCTTGAACTTTTTCATCTTGCATTATAGGTTCAAGTTGGTTAGTAATGGCTGTTTTAGTGGTCTCAATGACATCATCGTATGATTTAGCTAGGTCCAACTTTGACAGCTTGTTTTTAATTGATGCATGGATCTTCTTGATATAATATTCCCATTTTATTTCTGGCATGTTTGTAGAATCTGGCAGATATTTTAGGACGTCATCAACATAAGACATCAATTCTTTGATTTCAGCCTTTTCTAAGACACCATCCAACAAAACTACAATATAACATTTAGAAAAGTGATTGAAAAAAATATACATTAAGCAGTTGTTTATGGAATATGTTCAATTTTTGCATAACCTGTTAAAAAATTGAACATATTCCTTATAATTGAATTTTTACAATAAAATTTAAAGATTCCTTGATTTTAATTACGATTATTTCATGGGACTTTTTGAATTTGTCGTTGGCCAATTAATATGTTGGCGATGTCACAATACCAACCCAGGTTATCAAGTATATCCAATGTTGCACCAGGCAGATCAGCCAATCAGATTGCAGAATTGACATCAAATTAAATTATTTTCCTATATGATTGTGCTTTTGTCAAGTAAAAGGTAAATACAGTTGATTTAACAACATAAAACTAAAGAGTCAACACCTGTTTATTCATTCTCCCACAGGATTCTATATTTATCTATGTCCTAAGGTGGTGGCCATCTTGGATTTCCATTGGACACAAAAAAACATATGAATGAACTATCAAAGAAACATTTCAGAAAAGCTATCTTTCAAATGGTCAGTGGTTTCAAAGAAGAATAAGTTTAAACTATTTGTTGTATTTGGATTTTCGTTTGGATATGTCCATAAATATTTTTTCAACAAGACACATGCTATAAGTACTTACCAATTAATTTTTTTCTAATTTTGTCTGTCATTTCTTGGATATCTTTCCTCAGGGATTCTACCGTGGCTTTCATTTTCTTTGTAATTGTTTCTGTTTCTTTTTTCAACATTTCAACCGTTTTTTCTTTAAATGTCTAAAATAAAAGGTCATTATGTTACTTAAAAGTCAAATAAAACCTTTCATTAACCTACACATAGCTGAAATACTGCTAAAGTTGGCATTTAACACCAATCAATCAATCAATTAACCTATGCAAGGATAATAAATGTCTACTCCTACAAAAGTCTTAATCAAACTTTATGTCATTTTTTATAATTTCATTTGAATTTTAGCCACTCAAACTCATCTACAGCTTAATTTTTTACCTATTTATGAGATTCTCATAGACATTCAAATGCTAGCAAATGCTGGTTCATTTTCAACATCTGTTATATATAGTTCCTAAACACTCACTAGCAGTGCAAATCTATGAAGAATTGACGACAAAATCCTCAAGATCTAGGTTTGGTTGGGTTTATGGTGTTATACAATATTTCAGTTATATGATGGCCGTCAGTTTTATTGGTGGAGGAAACCCGAGTGCCCAGAGAAAACCACTGACCTGTCACAAGTAACAAACAAACTTTATCACATCAAGATCTAGGTTACACTACCATTTTTAGGTACGTATAGAATGCAGTCTTAAGCTTTAAAAGGATAATTTGTAGGTGGGGTGCGTTTTATGCATAGGAGCAAGTATCAGACACTTTTTTTCAGGTCACACAGAGAGTTGCCGGTAGCATAGCTTCGAGTTCACGGACGGTAATATTCCCAATGATCGGTGAATTATTGTTCAAATAACATTAATTGTGTTCATTATATATGTGTTATTTAAAATAAAATTCTATAAAAATTACATTTATTGCTTTTTCATTGACTTTTTGAAAGGTATGTAAATATTCTCAATGTTTGTCAATAATCATACATGTACATTGGTGTCGTTGTTCGGAACTAATTGACCATACGAATGCAGGAATAACTGTCAAATGTTTGCTATCAGAGGTGTGATATTTTACTTTTTTTCGATCTATTTTTTCCTGGGGTGAAATTACCTGTGTTTGGGTATTGAACCTTTGTTTGAATTATCGATTTTACAGCACTTCAGCAGTTGACAAGGTCAAGGACAGTATATTGTATAACAAGGTGTGAAAAGATAATTGAACTTACTGGGACACCTGTCAATATTATATAATATATTGTAGCAGTGGCACAATATGAGTACATTTCAAAAGAAATTATAATCTCTTTGGTCAGGTCTTAATTAATGTTATTACTTTTGTATTGTTTTCACTTTCTTTGAATCGATCATAATTACTTCCTATTTCAAGCTTGACCCAAGCTTGCGTATCTTTGATCACATGAACGGTTCATTATTTGATGAATTAATACTGATTAAAGATTAAACATATCTACATATTTATTATTTAAAACAACCATAATTCACGTAAAGAACGACAAAAAAATCAACTGCTCCATCCATATCGTTTTCGTTGCTGTTTTGAACTTGTTTTCAAATTAAACATTACCGATAAACTTCCTGCATTCACAAAACAGCTAATTTTCACTTGCAAAATGTAGAATAATTGGTTTAAACTCTTTTAACAAAACTAATTTAACATTTCCCTGTCTGAAATTTATCAAAAATACATGGATTAACAAATACGTGATCTGTGGTAAGCAGTATTTTGCCGTTTGAACAAGGATTTCTGCCGTGAATTTTTTACTGAATTTCCTGCATTCTATAGATAGGAACTAGAATTTTCCCAGATTTTTTGGGGAGGAAAGGGGGTGCGTTCTATGCACCAGTGCGTTTAATAGACACATAAAGACAGTACACAAAATTACATGTATTGAATAAAGAGATCTTAATAATAATTTGAGCTTATCAATATCATTTTTGAAGTCAGGCTTAGAAATTGTAAATATTACATAAACCAGAATATAACAGATTGGCTTGAAACAAGCATCACATATATAAGAAGAAATTGAAGATACCAAAGGGGTAATCAGAATCCGTAAATCACAGAAGGACAGACAACACAATGGCCAAAAGAAAAAAGACAAAAGGACAAACAACGATCTGCAAAACATACACATAAAACAAAAGATCGAGTAACATGAACCCCACTAAAAACCAGGGGTGAGCTCAGGTGCTCCTGCAGGGTAAGCAGTTCCTGCTTCACTAGAGGCGACCACCATGTTAATATATAAAGATCACTTTGATTCAAATAAAAATTATTTGCAAAATAATTGAAAATTAATTATGACAGAAAACATTGAAGGGTTCGAAACTGATAAATGGATTAATTATATATAGAGTCAAACCTGCCTTATGTGACCGTCCAAGGAAACAGCAAAATATGGTCACATAAGACAGGTGGTCGCTCAATACAGGTTTCATTGATATGAAATGGACTGTGAAATGAAATAAATATTAAGGTTACATAATACAAGTTATTGCTTAATAGAGTAGGTTTGAATGTACCTGGATCTTTGAAGCTACATCCGTTACTAATTCTTTGTATTTCTTCTTAAATGCATAATTCTTCAAATCTTTTAATTTATCCACTTTGGCTCTAAGGTCATGGATGGTCTTTTTCATCTTTATCACTGCCTTTTTGTATATCTCTCTGATAAAGTAATGAATTAAAGCTACATAAATCAAAGAATTAAAAATAAAGTAGTTGACAAATTCATTGTAACAAATGGATTTTATAGTTATCTATTGTTGTAAGAAACAGTTTGAAGTTTTGCATAATTTTTTAATAATATTTTTTCAAGCAGTCAGTTTTATTGGTGTAAGGGTGAGGGTTATGGTATTTAATGCCACTTGCAACAATATTTCAGTTATATTGTTTTATTGGTGGAGGAAACCAGAGTTCCCGGAGAAAACCACTGACCTGTCACAAGTCACTGACAAACTTGATCACATAATGTATCGAGTACACCTCGCCATGAACGGGGTTCGAAGTCACAACGTTAGTGGTGATAGGTACTGATTGCACAGGTAGCTGGAAATGAAACTACCATATGATCACGACCATGACGGCCCACAACACAGTTTGAAGTTTGGTATAACTTTCAAGAAGTCAGTTTTATTGGTGTCGAAAAGCCAAGAATGGTGAAACAAACAACAAAATTTGTTGCAAAAATGCAACAACTTCTTCATTTGTGTATTCAGACTTACATTGCTGATGTTGTTTTCTGTCTAACACCATCTGTAACGTCTTTCATATACATTTCATTTTCTTTGTACATCTTGTCCAAATGTTTCTTTATCTTATTCAGACGATTCTGCACAGCAAGGAGATTATTTGATAGAGAGTCAATATATGGCTTAAGTTCTGTTTCAAGTTCACTACTGATGGCCGTATATTTTGTAGTTAACTCCCTTTCCATGTCATTGGTGGTAGATACGAACTTGTCGTTGGCCAACTTTCCATACTTTTCAACTGTTTGGACAACAACATTCTAGAAAAGTGACATATTTAATACTATTATTGATTATCATATTTGCAAAGTAATATTTTGTTAATATTAATTATCTAAGTATGAGATAAGTATGATGGTAAGCAGTAGGGGCTTATGAAGAATACCCAAACCATTTTTAAACCACTAAATTGTGAAACTTAAATCTAGTTTACTGTAACAGTACTCAATTGAAAAACAGGTTCAATTTGAATCTTAAAATATAATCTGAAACCCTTCAGGGACCTCTATTTCTGAATAAATATGAATGGATTTTCCCTTCTATTTACCTTGTTGAAGTTTTGCCTTTTAAAAGAAAAATATAGATTTTCCATTAAGTTCCATAGTGATCCCATTCTCATTTTGAATATGGGCTGTAGTGATCGTATGGTAGTTGGATTTACAACTATCTAAGCAATCAGTGCCTATCATCACTAACATTGTGAGTTTGAATCCTGCTCAGGTGGGCTGTATTCGATATAGCATTATGTGATAGTTTGTCAGCGACTTATGGCAGTTCGGTGGTTTTCTCCGGGTATTCCGATTTCCTCTGTAGGATTAAATAGTGTCCACCGTGAAATATTGTCCTCTGTTACAATTGTTTTCTATGATAAAGTCAGAGGACAGAATAAAGCGCATAGATGACTTCTTTTGGTCTGTTGGGGATTTTTCGTTTGAAAAAGATACAATCTGACACATTTTCACAGGACAATATTATGGCTTACACCTCCACCAATAAAAGTGAGCGCCATGATATAACCTAAGTTTCCTTAGTGAGCCCCAACATTTTTCTGCTTACTTCTTACTTAATTGTATTTAAGATTTCTTTGTCTTTATGATATGGCCCTTACCATTAAGTCTTGTAAGGCTTGTGGTCTCCAGTTGATCTTAGAATGTAGAATTCTGCTAGTTCTCAAGTTGACTTTGATAACAGCATCAGTTATCTGGGGTTTATCTCCAGTTCTATATATCTGCACATCAAGATTGGTCTTGCTTGGGTATTTAGCAGCAATATGGAGAACATTATTTGGGCTGTCTATAGAAAAAATAATTATGAAAAATATTTTGTAATTTATTGTATAAAGCATATTTTGCTCAAAATCAAAAAAATCTAAGAAAAACTGTAAAAAAGAAAACGTAGTATCAAAATTCAAGGCAAAAAAGATTTTTTTTTAAATTCAACTCGGCATCTACTCTTCCCTACCTGATTCCATTTGGTTGAGCAATATTGCAGAAGATTAAAATTAGAAAAAGTTTTAAAAATGACTGATGCCAAGTGATATAAAAAAGCTCATTTGTCCTTTAGCTAGATGATTTATTGATATACATAATGTTGTATCAAGCACACCTTACAATATAACAACATTGTAGATTTGGCTAGGTTTTTGGTGTTTAACGACACTTTCAACAATATTTCAGCTATATCATGGAGGTCAGTTTTGCTGGTGGAGGAAACCAGAGTACCAGGAGAAAACCAACAACCTGTCCCAAGTCACTGACAAACATGGCCTAAACAGGATAGCCAAAATCGGCTATGTTCAGCTATGCCTGAAGCCTGAGGGATTAGTACCTTAGTATTTAGGTACATGATTTCTAGCACACTGACCAAAACCCCAAATAAAAACACCTACAATTAATGTTTCATGATTTGTTACCAAAAGTTAGGAGGATCAAGATGGATCTACAGTGGTTTAGGGTTAGGGTTATGATATATCGTGGCAATCAGTTTTACTGGTGGAGGAAACCGGAGCACCTAAGAGAAAACCACCAACCTGTCTCAAGTCACTGACAACCTTGATCACATAATGTTGTATTGAGTACACCCAGCCATGAGCGTTTTTCAAACTAACAACTTCAGTAGTGATAGGCACTGATTGCATAGGTAGTTGAAAACCCAACTTAACCATATAGTCACGACTTTCAAATGCCCCCATAGATTTCTAACATGCATACATTTATTTACCTTTGTCATATTTCATTTTGATTTCCATGGCCTTCTTTTTGTTGTCAATAGTGATATCTGTTTCAACAGCATCCTTCCAGCCATGTAAACCTCTGATACTGACAGTTACAGGGACGGTACCATGCATTTGTCCAATAACTCCACCAGATGACTCAGGTCCAACAGACTGGAATAGAAAGGGAGTTTATGGTGTTTAATGCCACTTTGAACGATATTTCTGTTATATCATGGTGGTTAATAGCATTGTAATGTTTATTCAATATGTCACTGCAAGGATAAAGCATAATCATTTAAAACCCCTTACACCACACATGGTGGGTTAAAAAATTCTCTCTGATTAAAAAAATTATGATTCATCACATATAGGATAACAGTAGTTATTATACAGTTTAAAGATATTAAAAGTTGTGAAAATAAAATAGTCATAAATGGTGTTCAATTTGATTTTTTTCCCAGTGATGACTAGTAGCACAATTTTTCTTCCTCTCATTATGACTAGTATATTATTTTTCTGAGCATATCAAATTAGGATATATTATAATTGTGAAATTTTTAAATTGTGACAATTAACATGATGATTAATTTGTATTAAATGATAAAACAAACGTTGATTATCTTTCGAAACAAATGTATATAAATGTATATATAAAATTCTAACGTCCTTATAAACAAACAAGTGATTTATTTAAATGGCAAAATCTCATTAGTACATGCCTGGTGCACACAATTAAGCCATAAATATACTACTATCTACCAAATCATGATAAAACTCACAACACAGTATGGTTTCCATGCATTATTATTTCTTAAATAAGCAAGGACCAAGTAACTTACTTGTAAAATAATTTTCTTTTCCAATTTGTCAATCTCAGCTAACAGTAAGAGATTTTTCTTTTGAAGTAGAGAAGTTTGGTATTTGATCAACATTCCTACAGAATCCTTGTCCTTTGATCTGCCTACATGTGTACTGATGGATGTGTCCACACGTGTAAATGCCTGGGACACACCTATTGTGTAACTGTGATTGGTTGATCCAAATTCAGACAGGTCTTCAAGTTTTGTTGTGAAGATGATAGTTTTGCTTGGATCACTGCTGTAAGAAAATTCAGTCCTTGCTTCATACAATACATTGCCTTCATTTTCTGTCAGCTGCCTGGTCAACATCAGTTCCTGAAAAAAAAACCAAATCATTTACATTCATATATGACAAAACACAGAAACATTTAAAAATGTCTAGTTGGGTTTTTTTAATCAATTTTACAATATACACACTATGAAGTTTTTAATTTTAAAGTATGCATATTATTACATAGTTTTTTATTTCACAGTATATACATTGAATTGCATTGATCAATGATTTCTTCCATGACAAACATTTTTTTGTTTTTTTTTAATTTAAAAAATAAATACAGACAAATATTTCATTCTTTTTTTTTTATACTGAAGAAAATCATAAAACTAGAAAATTTAATGCCCCCGTCCCCCGTCTCAACCTTATCCACCTCAAACCCCCACCCCCCCCCCCCCACCCCAATTCCAATTTACTACCTTAACTTTTGGCTTGGTTCTGAGGAATGTGTAGGGGTATAATGCAAAGAAAACGTCTTGAAGAGCCTAAATGGATTTTCAATATAACTTAATTTGAAGGAATGGTATATTATTCATCGGGTATGATGTAGAAAACTTATGTATAGACTTTAAAAGGGGTTTGTGTCTTAGTTTGTGTCTGTAAGACACATACAATGCCCCCGCTGTTATAATTGCAAAAGGGTAAACCAATGTTTTGCTTATTCAGCATCAAGCAGAAATGACTGAAATAAATGAATCTGTACCTACAATGTGATGTTCGATTGATTGAATGGGGTTTAACACCATTTTCAGCAGTATTTCAGCCATATCGTGGCGGTCAATTTTAGTGGAGGAGGAAGCCGGAGTGCCCGGAGGGACCCGCAAGTATAAGAAGCGTTGTTTACAAGTTAACAGGTTTCAGTGGCTAAGTTCATATAAGCATAATTTTGTAAAAAATTGTTGAAAATCAAAATCCATATAATATGCACACCTTCAGTGTTGGTACTAACTGTCTACAAAATATAAAAGGCTTAGCTCAAAAACTGTAGGAGGGGTTAGCCAGACAAACCATATATCCTATATGGATTTAGCAAAATCTGTCCAAGTTCATGCATCCATAAATTTGTAAAAAATTGTTGAAAGTCAAAATCCATAAAATATGCACACCTTCAGTGTAGGTACTAACTGTCTACAAAATATAAAAGGTCTAGCTCAAAAACTGTAGGAGTTAGCCAGACAAACCATATATCCTATATGAATTCAGCAAAATCTGTCCAAGTTCATGCATCCATAATTTTGTAAAAAATTGTTGAAAGTCAAAATCCATAAAATATGCACACCTTCAGTGTAAGTACTAACTGTCTACAAAATATAAAAGGTCTAGCTCAAAAACTATAGGAGTTAGCTGGACAAACCATATATCCTATATGGGGGCATAAATGAAAAGTCCAAGTACCTGTCATTTTGAGAATATTTGATGAAAATCAAAATCCTATGGACATGCACACCTCCATTATGTGTATAAACATCCTACAAAATATTAAAGCTGTAGCTCCAAAACTGTAGGAGAAGTTAGCGGGACAAACTATGCATACTATAGTATGACGAACGGACAGGGGTAAAACGATATGCCCCCCGACCAATAGTCGTGGGGGCATAAAAAACTTGTTTTCTGTTATAATAACATTCATTGTTTCAATACTTCAAATAGTCAATAACTGGTCATTCTGTTGATATTTAAGCAGATTTTTGCTTTTTTCAAAATTGGTAGGAAAAAAAACCCAAATATAAAATTACGGGGTAAATGGTCCTCTTGTTTTGAAATGAGTGGGGCCACAATCTCCATTCGCAATCCTAATATATCTTGTTAAAAATTCAGGAAGATCAGTCAACTAGAACAGATGTTTTTGCTAAAAACAATTGTCTTCAAACAGACAGATGACCACAAACCCATATCATAATACAATTTGCTGTTGTATAAAAAGCAGAAGATCTTGAGATTAAAAATTGACATGTGCATCTCTATCTGATACCAATAAAATACATAAAACTATGCTTGATTTACAGGGATGATCCTGGTTAGAATATAAAATAGCTTAAATCAACCCCCCACTTGTATCGGTCATCTACACGTGGGATTTAAAACAACATAAACAAATATTTACAATATTTACCTTGTCAATAACAGGTAGGGACAGTAGTAGTGTACCAGAGTATCCATTACTGTCAGGTGTCATTTCTGTTCGAACTGAAACCTTCTTAGTCCTGTCTTTTTCAGCATCCCAGAAAACTGTACCTTCAATTGATTTACGTGATAAGACTTTATTGACAGATCCTGAAGCTTCTACTGCCCTAAATGGTGTGATGACTTTGATGGAACCATCCAAAATATCTAATCCTCGTCTGTTTTGGTCTTGCCACTTGGCTTCCATTCCAACTGCTTGGTTTTTGTCTTCATCCCACGTTACAACCATTTTGGCATTCTTTTCATCTCCGTTCGTAAAAGCTCCCTCTAAACCAACTGACCGTTTAGGATGAACGACCTTAATTTTCAGATCATTCATATTTTCAAGTTTGCTTTCAATTTTGATATTGCTGTTTGGTTCCATCTTGTCCCAGTTGAGAATAACATCAGCTGAGTATGGTTCTCCAAATTGAACATTTACATTACATTCCATTTGTCTTGGCTGTTCCATGTTGTAATTGTATACATCTGATTGTCCCTTGATAGTTTCTGTTGTAGCTAGTGTGTCCCAATATTTTTTACCATTAAGACTAAATGACATAAATTTTTTAGAAGATATGTTTTCTCGTCCATTGTTTATTCTTGCCTCTGAACCATATTCACAATTGACAGTGCTTGCTTGTTCAAAAGGAGTAATGAGATCAAATTTAGTAAGGAATTCAATGCTACCATCATCTTTAATGTCATGCATTCCTTCCAAATCTAAAACAATCTTTCTCAGTCTGTCAAGTTTTATTTCTGTTTGTGAAGTGACTTTCTTATCATCTATCAGTTTACCATCTAAAGAAAATCCTAATGTCTCAGCACCATTTATTTTACTGTTGAAGTCTAAGCTCATCTGTAAGGTCTGTCTTTCTACAAACTTAAAGACCGTAGACAGGTCCATTTCTTCCATGAATGGTGGATGGATAACCAATTTATTACTGAAATCATCGTAAGGTCCATTGTGTGTTAGAGAAACATGGACATCTTCAGCACCCTTCATACCACTAACAAATCTAACATCTCCATTTATGTTTGTATAGTCGTCGTCCATGTCTAACTTGGATATGAGTTTCATACCCTCATTATTCATATAAGGAGGATGTAGAGTTATGGTGTTGACAAAATTCTTTGGTCGGCCATCGTGTACCATGGTCATCTGAACATTCTCCATCCCTATAATACCACTTGTAAACTGATAGACTAGTTCTGTTTCAGTTCTTCTTCGATTAAATTTTTGAATAATTGTAATAGGTTTCATACGAGGTAGGTTCAAAACAGTTTTCTGTGATAATTCATTTCTCCGATGTAGACGATCAAATGATATTTCAAGATTTTCAGCACCTTCTAAGCCACTAGCAAAAGTCATTTTTGCTAACAGTTTTTCTGGAAGATTTTTAACAAATACAAGATTAATCTGAACTGGTTTATTCTTTAGAGTTTTAACAATCACAACACTTGACATATCATCAACGTCACCTCTGTGTTTTAAGGAACCTTCAATTTTTTCTGCTCCACTGATTCCGCTGGTAAACAAAAAGGAGCCATCAATATTTGACGATTTAATAGCATTCAGGCTGGCTTCTAATTTAATGGGTACCATTTTGGATTTCTTAAATTCAAAGTTACAATTAAAATCTTTCAAGTTGCCATTGTGTTTGATTTTTGATTCAATGATTTCAAATCCTTCGAAATCACTTGTGAACTTCAGGTCAGCTCCGAATGAAGTAATTCCGGTAAATTGAAGATCTGCCTCTAAAGTAGCTGGTTTGTGGGTAAACGGTTTGATTGTTATCTTATTCACAGCTCTATTAGTTTCTCCTACATGATTAAAATCTAATTCCAAATTTTCATATCCTTCAATCTTAGTTACAACGTTGATTTTTCCCTTGTACTTGCGGTCTTCAATGTTGACCTCTGTCTTAACAACATTGTCGTTATATTTAGCTTCGCTGACAATCTTATTATTTGCTCTGTGAGATCTTAATCCAGTTACCATTGATATTGGCATCTTAGCGTCTTTGAATTCAAAACTACCATCAAAATCGTCAATAATATCAGTACCCTTAAAAGTGATTTTCATACGCTCATCCATGTTGTTATAAGAGGTTTTCAGGCTACCTATGCATGTGAAATCATTAAGTTTTCCTTTATGTTCATATTCTAAATTTGAAACATGCTTCTCTCCAGAAATTACAGTTGTCAGGTCCATCTGCAGGTCAAAGTTATAGTTTTTGAGCTTGTAGGTTGTTTCTAATATGGCAGAATTATCAGTACCAACTGAGCCTCGTAATATTGTAGTAGCGAATCCTTTCTTACGATTGTCATATGATACTTTCATAATTATGTCTTCTGTTAAGGGATTCTGAATTACAATGTCAGTTGCAGCGTCCTTGCCAATCAAGCTGTGTTTAACTACAACAATATATTTACTGCCACTTTCATAACCAGCTTCACCGTTAAAAGCCAATTTTTTCCAAGTTCCATCCTTATTAAATGACAGCATGATGTCTTTGGCCCCCTCTATTGGACTCTTAAATGAGAAGCTTCCAGTAGTCTGTTTAACACTGTGTGTAAACACAGCATCTGAGTTGACGATAAAATCATTATATATAGCTCCTGCGTGAGTCTTGAAGTTAGTAGGTGATCCTTCATGACTGTATTCTATTTGAGCAATTTTCATAGAAAATGGCGAAGTCAGCTTCAACTTTCCTCTAATGTCATCTACTATATCAAAGAGTGTTTCAAATTCTATTTTCTTTCCATTCGTTTCATAATCCATGGTGGTTTGGAAATTTTTCCATTTTTTTCCTCTGTGGGTAAATGAAAGCTTAACAGTTTCGTAACCTCTTACTGGCATTTCAATTTCCATACTTCCAAATAGTTTTGGTTTTGTTCCAAAAGTAGTATCAATAATTATGTTCTGTGTGCGACTATATTTGAGTTGAACACGTTGTTTGAAACCTCTTAACTGATCTCTCGAATAACCTTCTTGATGATATAATGCAAAGACTTCATTATTATAGGGTGTTTTTAAAGAAATACTTCCATCAAATTCGTTACCATTGGTCAGCATATAAGTTGAAGTCATTTCAATCTTCTGTGTTGGTAAATATTCAAACATCAGTTTTGAGTTTCTCTTTCCAAAGATCATTTTACTCTCAACCTCTGCAGACATGTATCGAATACTCTGGAATGGTGTATCCAATCTGAAAGTTCCTTTTGTAATTGTACTGTGTTGCCAAGTCGTGACACTAGAAATTTTTCTTACTAGTGGAACAATTTCAAGGTCAATCTTATTTTCCCATTGGTCAGGATATGTTACAAATTTCAAGTATGCACCTGTATTCAATTTTTGGAACTGTGGGAAGGGAGTGGTAATTTGAAGTCGGACAAGTTTTGTTAAGCCTGTATTATATCGGACCTCAGCATTGATTTTCTGCATTGGGGCAAACTCCAATTCACTTTCTGCAACCCAATCAAGACCTTCCAGTTTGTGTGTTGCTTTCAAAATGACTCTTTTAGCTCTCTGGAACGGTGTTGTCAATTCAACTTTGCTATCAAGAGTGCCAATTTTGTTGTAATTCAAAGAGCCATCCAATGATATCTTTTTCATTGTCATCCATTCGACTTTCAATGATCCGGTTATTGGCATATGAGCATGCCGAGTTCTACCATCAATAATAAAATCCTTCATGTATTTACTGAGTATTCTGAAATCAAAGTCGGTACTTCCAAGCTGTCTAGCATAATTCAACATGACAGTTCCTATATTTTCACGATTTGCAATAATTTTTCCAACAGTCTTTACAAATCCAACCTTATCTTCATGCTCAAGACCAATATTTAAGGTACTAAATTCTGAGGATGGAATTCTCAGTTCTAAATTAGCTTTATATTTTCTGTTCGGGAATGTTTCCATACTTCCAGTTGCTTTGGCATAAAATTTCTGTCCTCTACCCCACTCAGTATCAACTATTGTTTCCAGATCTTTATCATTGGTTTTGTGAGACCAGACTATTTTCAAGGAATCATATGGTGAACTGATATCAAATGTTCCAGTATTTTGCATGCTCCATCCATCTAACATATGATCCATGTTAAGTATGTACAAATATTTGACACCGTCTTTAACATACTCAGCCTTGGATAAAAACTTTTGTAAATCGTCCTCATGGGTAAAGTTTAATGTTATAACTCTATAGTTATCAAAAGATGTCTTAACTCCAACATTTGTTTTCAGTTTTCTTTGAGGACCTTGATACATGGTGTTTCCATTTGTGTCTATGGCTATGTACTGGTTGTTTCCCCATGTGACTTTTACGTTACCTTGTTGCTGAATCAGATCATCTGATAGTGTGTTTTGGATTTTAATTGTAGGATTTCCAATTTTTGAGTATGGTGTTTTCAAATGTAGATTCATGGCAAGATCTGATATATCAACTGGTCTCTTTGTATCATACTGGAATGCCAATGTCTTGCCTTTATTCCATGTAAATGTTGAGCCAAATGCCAGCTTCTTTTTACTCATTTCGTGGTTTCCTCCAATTTCAAACTCTTGAAGTCGTATGAATGGAGTAGTCAGAGAGACGGATCCTTCAACCATACTACGATACTTTTTAATTTCTTTTGCAAATTTAATAGTGGTTGAAATGGCCTGATCTTTGTTCCAGCCAACGGACACAGTAGTGTCAATTTTATCCATAGAATAATGTTGAATACTGGCAGACAATTCACGACCTGGATATATAGTTTGTGCCGAAATAGCAAAGTCTTCTACAGTGTTGTTACGGAATGACCCTTGAACAAATACTCTACTGGCTCGTTTCTTGTCACGGACATTCCAATTAACGTCAAACTTTCCTGAATATAGGTCATTTTTAAGACCGCCTTCCATATCTAACATAATTTGTCGAGATGGATATGAAATCTTTCCCAAACCTTTTACGTAAGTCTCACCATTGTAATTTCCAGTTCCAGAGATGACATAAAATTGTTTTCCAACTTTGACCTTGAACGTTCCTTCTGGCTTGTTTTTATTCAACATTGCAGATCCTGTAATGGTAACTGGTAGCTGTTGATCAATTTTAATTGTTGAGGCAATTTCTCTTTTCTTTGCATTTGGCCAAGAGTATGCAACATGGAATACAGAGGTATGCCCCACCTGATGCTGTATAGTACACTTGGTATTGTATTCTTTCTCTTTCTCTACAGCTTGTCCTGATACTTGAATATGACGTCCAGCATATTTCAGAGCTACATCTCCACTGTATTTGAAATATTTCTTACTTAAATTCATCAAATTTACAGAAATATCAGCTGATTTCTTGTTGTCGTAGCGAATATGTAGGTTTGATTTCATCTCCTTTTTGGTATATTTGTGTGTGCCACTGAAGTAGGAATCTAGTTTCTGTAAAACAGAATGAAACTTTTGAATCATACTGTAAACAAGAAGCTAATATCACTGACATAGAACAAAAATCTATAGAGCTATAGGCTATTCTAGTATACATGTGTTAAATCGTGGTATATTAACAATCATATTACAAAGCTGCTTAATTCCAATGTTAATCATACTGTCAATTCCGAGAGATCAATTCTTTCATAATTCAAAGAAAATTTAGAATATTAAGAAAATACTGTAAAATGAAACCTGTTTAAACCAAGTACCAAAAATAAACTGAAGAAAAGGTTTTTTTTAGAATCTTGGGGGCATTTTGTTTCAAAACAGCTATGGCTAAAATCCCCCAAATCAAGCACAACCCTTATTCTGTGCCAAGGAATATTGTGTTGAAATGTCAGAGTGATCAGTCAAGTAAGAACAAAAGTTGATGCAAGGAAACCATTTTATCTACAGACAAACAATAACAAGTGTTGAATAAATAGACAAAGACAATTTTTGTATATTGTTAATGGTACTAGTTACAACTAGTATGGAATAATATGTGAATAAAAAGCTAAAAATCATCATTAGAAGAGTCTGTTTAATGTTTTTGTACTTACCTCAGCTGGTAGTTGGAAGGTAATGTTGTAGTTGATAGTTGACGACTTTGGCTTAATGTTGTACTTCGTCGATGTCAGGACTGACAGTCTATGTTTATTTACTTTAGACATATAAGTTTTACCGTAGTCAATAATAAAATCTGCATCTATTTTGGCATTAGGTCGAGTCTCAATATTAAGGTTGATCTGATGGTTATAATCTGAAAATCTGGCTGATTTCACATACCTGAAAAAAAAATTATTTACAAGTTACCTCCAAACATTGGTACAGTCTAATTATAGATATAGTATGGTAGATGGTTATATACAATTAACATCTAACACAACTTGATTAAACTTTATCTTCAGGTGAACTTTAGTTGGATTTACAATTACCTATGCAATCAGTGCCCATCACCACTAAAGTTGTGAGATCAAATCAAGCTCATGGCAAGGTGTACTCGATACAACATTATGTGATAAAGTTTGTCAGTGATTTGTGGCAGGTCAGTGGTTTTCTCCGGGTACTCCGATTTCCTCCACCAATAAAACTGACTGTCAGGATATAACTGAAATATTGTTGAAAGTGGCATTATACTTCATAACCCTAACTTTAGATTAAGCAATGAAAATGCTGCTGTCAAAAATTTGAAAGCTAGTTACATTAAAGGAAAATCTGAGGGAATACAAAATTTACTTAAGACAAAAATGTTTAATCAAGTAGTATCAGATGACAATCAAGTGTAGGTATAGAGCAATTAATTAAGGGGGAATAACTCTGGAACTGTACCATAATATAGTCAAAATAAAACTTGACTAACTCTGGAACTGTATCATAATCATAGCCAAAATAAAACTTGACTAACTCTGGAACTTTACCATAATCATAGCCAAAATAAAACTTGACATATGTATTGTGGTCAAAATTATTGTACATGTATACAAATTTCAAAACGTTTAAAAGGGAAACTGAAGTTAACACATGAAAAAAGAACAACACAAATTTACCATTTTCATTTAATTAATGGGCATTACCCTGGACCATAAAAGAGATAATAATTCAAATAAAAATTTAGAAACTTACGAATTGAATCTAATCCTCTGTGAAGTTCTTACACTCTTTTTCAGCAGTTTAGAGTTGAATTGTAAACTGTCCTTCAAATTACTGAATAATTTTTGCAGATTGTAATCAAGTTTGATGAAGGTTTTGGTCGCACGTAGTTTCTTGTCATACAAGTATCTAACTTTGGTTGAAATCTTTCGAGGTCCAAAGAAAGAAATTCCTCCCTTGTGGATATTTCTCTTCCCTTTTACTAGTTTAGTTGCATCACCTTTTAACGAAATTTTACTTAAGTTAAAAATCAATTACACTCAATATCAATTCAATTTAACAAATTTTCTGACAAAATTTAAAACTTTTTTTAGATGCCCATTATTAGCACATATTATATTTTGAATTAGTTCCAAAGCATAAGTTCAAAACGATGTATTACAATATTTCTATTTCAAAATAAGCAATGTATATTGCATGGTAAACTGAGGAAGAACAGAAGAATTTGTGTTTGTACTAATTTTGTTTCTGTATCTAGATCTTCCCTTTGTGTTTGTACTAATGTTGTTTCTGTATCTAGATCTTCCCTTTGTGTTTGTACTAATGTTGT
>MJUT01039473.1:573348-593286 GCA_002080005.1 Gigantidas platifrons
TTCCCTTTGTGTTTGTACTAATGTTGTTTCTGTATCTAGATATTCCCTTTGTGTTTGTATTAATGTTGTTTCTGTATCTAGATCTTCCCTTTGTGTTTGTACTAATGTTGTTTCTGTATCTAGATCTTCCCTTTGTGTTTGTACTAATGTTGTTTCTGTATCTAGATTTTCCCTTTGTGTTTGTACTAATGTTGTTTCTGTATCTAGATATTCCCTTTGTGTTTGTACTAATGTTGTCTCTGTATCTAGATCTTCCCTTTGTGTTTATACTAATGTTGTTTCTGTATCTAGATCTTCCCTTTGTGTTTGTACTAATGTTGTTTCTGTATCTAGATCTTCCCTTTGTGTTTGTACTAATGTTGTTTCTGTATCTAGATATTCCCTTTGTGTTTGTACTAATGTTGCTTCTGTATCTAGATCTTCCCTTTGTGTTTGTACTAATGTTGTTTCTGTATCTAGATCTTCCCTTTGTGTTTGTACTAATGTTGTTTCTGTATCTAGATCTACCCTTTGTGTTTGTACTAATGTTGTTTCTATATCAGGATCGTCCCTTTGTGTTTGTACTAATGTTGTTTCTGTATCAGGATCGTCCCTTTGTGTGTATACCAGTTTTTATTCTGTATCTGTGTTTTCCTTTTTTTGTAATTATATTTTTTTCTGTTTTCCCTTGATTTAAAATCCCTTCTGACAATAGTACTTTGTGTTTATCTTACAATATTAAAATTTGTCATATTTTACAACAGAATGGAATTTAAAAGGATCACAAAGCTTCTATAGCAAATGAGTCACTTTTTTCAAGTTAAACTGATAAACCTTATTGGAGTTTTGTGATTTTTTAAAATAAATTTCCTACCTTTTAGCTTTATTGGTTGTTTGAACAGTTTACTAAGAACCAGATCAAAGCGGACAATCTTTCCTTTTGTCTTTCCAAGCTCAACAGTTCCATAAAAATTAATGTACTCTTTTTCTGGAATAGCAAAGATCAACCTTGGTGTATATATGGTTTTCTTTCCCTTTTTGTTGATGTCCAGGTTAACATCAGCATTGTATCTCTGGTCTTTATTAAACAGGAGTGTACCTGTCATTCCATACTGGAATTTTGTAAATCTGACACTCACTGAAAACATAGAAAACACCAAGATAAAGTCACGCTATATTCAATCCTTTCCTCAAAATAAATACTATAGTTATTTGTATGGTTTTATACACATCATCTACCATGAATATTAAGTTAAAGAGGCCAATTTTGTCATTTTGAAGTTTAAAGTGCCATATAAGGTCCAAACACAAACTAAAAACATGGCCTAGTTCACTTCAAATCAATGAAGCTGACATGAACCTTTATTGGCTAATCTAGTTATCAATGTTATAATCTGGCGACAAGTCGGTGGTTTTCTCTGAGTACTCCGGTTTCCTCCACCAATTAAACTGACCGACACAATATAACTGAAATATTGTTGGAAGTGCTGTTAAACACCATAACCCTAACCCTATAATCTGGCCGATTACTAGTACATAATAAAAAACACATTAAGCAATAAGCAAACAGCCCTAAAAGAATATGAAAATTAACAAAGAAGTTTTTAATTCTGAGCATTATAAAATATTATGAAATAAGGCATTAAGATGAAGACAGTTTTCAAACATCTACAAACTAACATTCTAAGGAATGCATTAATATAAGATAAAATTAATGTCTTTTTTCACACTACCCCTAACCCTAACCCTTAAAGAAAATCTGTATCTAAGAAAAACATGTTGCTTTTCTATGTACTTACAATCTAAAGAAGCTGGTTTCTCAAATGCACCAATCAGTGCAACTTTTGAGGTCATGACCTTTCCTGGTTTATATACAATATTTGCTCCAAAGTTAATAGGATCTGCATTGGGTTGTAGAATTTCCAGCTTAGATTTGTAAGTTTTTGTAGATTTTGTTTCAGAGATAGACACTAATGCTTCAGCTTGGTATTTCTTGGATGAATCAATGGTGACACTTCCTATCACCTTCTTCCTCTTAGGATTATTGACAAGATTTCCTACAATACAAATTAATATTTTTTTTCTATATCATATTACAGTCTAGTCCACTAATAATAAAATTTGAGGGTGACATGAAATCTGTTCATTGTAACCAAACTTCAAAAGTTGTGGTCGTGATCTTATGGTAGTTAGATTTACAACTACCAGTGCAATCAGTGACTATCACCACCAAAGTTGCGAGTTCGAACCCCATTCATGGCGAGGTGTACTCAATATAGCATTATATGATAAATTTTGTCTGTGATTTGCAGCAAGTTGGTGGTTTTCTTGGGGTACTCCGGTTTCCTCCAACAATAAAACTGACAGCCACGATATAACTGAAATATTGTTGAAAGTGGTGTTAAGCCCTATAACCCTAACCCTATACTCAAGGGGGTTGAACATCCCGTTGATGGGGATAAATTATCTGTTCACTATAACCATTTTTTCATTATGACCAATTTTATAAATAAGTGGATTGGACTACAGAGAGTAAAATTAGATAGCAGCATTGGATAATTTATAAAAAAAAAAAAAAATAGATATGATCCAAAAGGGAAAAAACCAATACAGTTGAATCACATTGTGTTGGTGTAGAAAGGGCAGATAATTTTACTTTTTATTATCTTGTTCTCGCCATGGTATAGCTGAAAAATTGCTGAGTTGGCGTTAAACAATAATCACTTACTCACCCACTCAAGTAAATATTTATTTCCAATTAAGTATTGTAATATACCTTCAAACTTAGCAGTTTTCCATGGAGAAACCATGTTCATTTCCATCTTTTGATTTTGGTGATCAATTTCAAAGTCAAAACCAGTTTTTCTCATGATCTTTGACCCCGGTGTATCATACATCATTATGAATATAGCTTTGTTTTTATTCTGCAATATAGTTACATGTTTTAAAAATATTTATATATTCGATTTGAACAATCTATTGTAAAAACTAAATAGGACAGAATTGATCATTTCACAAAATTGATTCTTGAAATAGATCCAAAGCAAGATCATAACATTGGAAATAAAAACAAAAACATTTATGTCCCATTATAATATAATGCTTAGAGATCAAACAAATTAGAAGATATGGTTCTCTAAAGGGTCCTGTACTGTGGGTCATAATTCAACACTAAAGTGAGTTTGAACCCCGTTCATGGCGAGGTTTACCTAATACAACATTATGTGATCAAGTTTGTCAGTCACTTACAACAGGTCGGTGGATTTCTCCAGGTATTCCGGTTTACTCCATCAATAAAATTGACCACCTTGATATAACTGAAGTATTGTTGAAAGTGGTGTTAAACACAATAAACAAACATAATTCAACAGGATTCTCCTAAATGATTGTAGTTTACTAATATCAATTTGAAGTATTTTCAACTAATTAGATAGGATTCAATCTAGTTTTAATATACAGTCCACTTTCTACAACCTTACCATTATGTTTTTCAACTCAAATTTATAACTAGTGTGTGAATCCCTTTTGAGTACACTCAATGCAAACTTGGATGGACCAGTCAATGGGAAATGTGGAGCATTTGTTTTTTCTTCATCTCCTGGTATGGACATGTCCACACAGAATTCTACACCAGTCACACGAGCAAGAGTTGCTCCAGAACAAGTCTTCTTTGAAATCACGTTTCTGGTAATCATTTTCTGTTCCTTCTCAACACTGGCATGGACAATGAAGAATTGTGACCTGTAATTAAAATACACATGCAGTTAATCACTTGTTTCAGTTGTAAGGTTAGGAAAATTTTGATGCATTTCTCATACATTTACTTTAATCCTTTCTTTTGTACTTTAACAAATTAAATAGAGAATAGGTTTTATAAAAAATAAATAGTTAGTAAAACAGACATTGTTTATATCTGCATTGTCATTAGATATCCAATTATGAAGAGGGAGAGGGTAGGAATCACATTCACTTGTTTAACTCTGCCACTTGTTTGTACCTGTCAAAAGCTAGAACCTGAATTTTCAAAAATTCATTGGTTTTTTTTTAAATTGTATTCAATAGTTTGATGTGAGAGGTAATTTTGTTTGTTTTGTGAAATTGTTGACCATCACTGTTCAAACTTTCTTTTCATAACATAAGATACTGTTGCATGTTGTAAACCAGTATAATAAAGCTAAACAACAAAAACAATTTCTTCTCCAGTTCTGACATATATTATTGGGAAAAAAATAATTTTATGTTTCAAGGTGAATATCTCCTTTCATATGTTGCAGTTTGTTTCCCTTAAGTAAATATGGGCCGTTGTGGTCATGATCTTATGATAGTTGGATTTATAACAACCTATGCAATCAGTGCCTATCACCACTAACGTTGTGAGTTCGAAGTCCACTCAGGAAAGGTGTACTCGATACAACATTATGTGATCAAGTTTTCAATGACTTGCAGCATGTCAGTGGTTTTCTCCAGTACTCAAGTTTACTCCACCAATAAAACTGACCACCATGATATATGTGGCATTGAACACCATAACCCTAAAGTAAATAACTATAAGGCTGTCACCCTCAGGTAAATCACTATCAGACTGTCACCATTGGGAAAGTAACTATCAGACTGTCACAGTCAGGTAAATAGCTATCATACTGTTACCCTCAGGAAAATCACTATCAGACTGTCACAGTCAGGTAAATAGCTATCATACTGTTACCCTCAGGAAAAATCACTATCAGACTGACACCCTTGGGTAAGTAACTATCAGACTGTCACAGTCAGGTAAATAGCTATCATACTGTTACCCTCAGGTAAATCACTATCAGACTGACACCCTTGGGTAAGTAACTAGCAGACTGTCACTATAAGGTAAAAAAACTATCATACTGTTACCCTCAGGTAAATAACTATCAGACTGTCACCCTCGGGTAACAAATAGTAACAAAATAATCAAATTTTACATACTTCATATTAACAATTTCAGATTTTTCTTTGGGGATGTTAAACTCCATTGTCATCTCCTGTTTATTATCTAGTTCAAACTTGGCTGTGACAGCAGTGCTTGTATGGAATGTTGATGTCATCTTCAATCCACTTTTAGTTACAAAAGCATCAATACTCATTATGGATGATACTTCAACTGCTCCACTATAACAAAAAGATATTTTTAAGCAATTAGATTTGCATTAAATGAGCATATTTCAAGAAAAAAAACCTCTTATTTTTACCTTTTTATTCAATCTTTACTTTAAATAAAAAATTCTATCCTAGACAGTTTTTTTATTTTTATTTCAATTGTTTCATATTTCATAATGCATTTGTTTGATTGGTTGTCCAATCAACACACATGTAGTAAGAATCTCTATACTTGTTATAACTGGTACCCTTAACAATATACAAAAATCTTCTTTGTCTATTTTCTTAACACTGCTACAGTAGTTATTATTATATCACATTTACACATTTCAACCAATCATATATATATAGCAATAGAAGGAGTTGTCGTTGTTGTGATCATATGGTAGTTGGATTTACAACTAGCTATGCAATCAGTGCCTGTCACCACTGAAGTTATGAGATCGAAATCCGCTCAGGTGAGGTGTACTCAATACAACATTATGTGATAAAGTTTGTCAGTGTCAGCAACAGGTCGGTGGTTTTCTCCGGACACTCCAGTTTCCTCTACCAATAAAACTGACCGGCTCGATATAACTGAAATATTGTTGAAAGTGGCGTTAAATACCATAATCCAACCTACAGAAAGAGAAGTACTCGATGGACGTTAAACAATTACTGTGAGAGATGAGAAATATGTTAAAAATACATGAATAATAGTGTTTATTATTTATAGAACATACTAATAATTAGAAACTAAATGATTTAATTTAATTTGTGACTTAGATATTTTATTCCTGAATAATGATAAAAAAAACAAAACTTTGAAAAATTAATTGCATACAGGAATGAATACAATCCTCAAAATGAAAATTTGAATTTACTGGTCCAAATCAAATTCTAGAATTTATTTTTTATATATTCCTAAATAAAAAAAGATTTACAGGTCCGAAGTTTTACGGAGGACCCGTGCTATTCGTGAGGACTGTGAATTATGTTGATGTTACTTTATTAAGTAATATTACCTGGGGGTCATTGATCCTTCCATGATAACTTTCTTTGATGGATTTCTAAGATCTATTTTGCTTTTAGCATTCAAGTCAATTGTTGATGTGGCGAGAACTTTTAAACTCAGTGGCAGTCCAGTGACAGTTGGAGTTATAACTGCACTATCCATCAATATCTTGGACATTTTCTGTGAGAGTTTTTGTTCTTTAGCTAAATTCATGAACATATCAAGGAAGTTGAACGGCTTGTCACCATTAGGAATGCTATTGCCAGCAGATTGTTTTGTGTTGTAGTAACTGATCTCATTACCAAACATTCTCATGTATGCTGAGCCTTTCATGTCGTCATCTGTTTTTCCAAGCTAAAAAATTAATAATTATGACAGAATCTCATATATATCTCCAATAAAATGGAAAACAAAAAAATAGCAGTCTGAAGCATTCTAAATTCTAATTGGGAAATCGTAGAAACAAGAGTTAAAATCAATACTCCTAATGCACATATGTAAGCGTACTTTTATTCCGGTGTGTAGAATTTCCGGTTAGGGTTAGGGATAGCATGGAAAAAATAATCTAGTGAAATAATTCCTCTGGAAATTATACACTAGTGTAACTTGTCCTCTGGAAAGAATACACTGGTGGTAAGAAAACACTGTTACACATATACATGACTGCTCACTTTCCTGGTTTGGTATAGGCACTTCAATATAAAGTGGCAGGGTTAAACTAGTTTTATGGGCCCAACCTCATATGTATTTTCGGAATTGGAAATAATTAATATTAACCCTAAAAATATTACCGTATTTTACGGACTATAGGTCGATATTTTTTTTCCTCAACACGCTGCCTTCGACCTATACAAGGATGAAGTTGAAAAATCTGGAATCCCTTAAAAAAAATCTCGATAAAAATGACGATTTTGTTGACAGTATACCTTTATTTTGCTGTAGGTTTTTTCCTGAATAAGAAGACTGAAATTATCGATGTTCTTGGTTATTTTTTTTTAATTAAAGCAATAAAAATATACAAACACTAACAGGGGGTGCAATTCCGGGAATAAAATGTTCAACAACCGAAAAAAAAATCAATATTCAATGATCGAAAAATGAAGTGTTAACGAAAATCAGTTCAATATTGTATTGTATAATAAAAAATTATATACTATAAAAAATGTACAAATGTATGTTGTTGAAAAAAAAATCACAGGGTGGATCGTTTATAAAATTATTATCACAAAATATCTAAATATAGCTATAGGCCTATAGCTTTCCATCAAACACGAGGGGTACCGAACACGAGCATGCGCACGAGGTTGTAGTAAAACATGTCAGTTGCAATATTATATCTCCCAATACACGTGGTGAACAAGTTTTTTATACTAAATGTACTGGAAAATAATTATCGATTTCGTTAAACTATAATGTTCTACACTTGAATTGGTCAATTAGGAACAAATAAAATAATCACCATGAGATAATCAACACAGGTGAACCTCTGTCGGCACTTATTTACTGGACCGAGACAATCACATAAATTGTATACTAATAATTGAACACAGTTTAAAGGTGTGTCAAAAAAACTGCACAAGGTGATACATTGTTTTGACAGCTTAATTATTTTATTGTATGAACATCCGTTTACCATCTATTATTGTGACACCCACAGATGGCCTGATTTGAATGTCGTCGATGTCTGGGTTTATAAACCGGACTCGTCATAAAAAAAACACACACAAACATAAGTTTAAAAACAAAATTTTATTTAATTTAACTTTCATAATTATTTCTTTTATGACACATAAGAATAGTATTCTTGAATTAATACTTGCATATACTTACCGAAGAACGTTATAGGACAAATGTTTACCGATGTAAAAAAAAATAAAAAATCCGTTCGATGTGACGATATTTACCCAAGTTGTCATCTGCATCCTCGACCTATGGAATGCTTCGACCTATCTTAGTATTCCCCAAAAAATTTAGCCGAAAAGCAGCAATTCGACCTATCGTCCCCATCGACCTATAGTCCGTAAAATACGGTAATTAATTTATTTAACATATAGTAAAACTTATATCTAAATAAAAGCTTATGAAAGTGACTTTGGCTTTATATTTGAAAATGTCTTGATCTCAATAAAATAGATTGCTAGTCATTACATGAAATATTGCTAAATTCAAATATGGCATACACTCATTAATTAGAATATTTTCTAATAAAATGCATGATAAAATTTGTCAGTGGTTTTATCCAGGTATTCCAGTTTCTTCCACCAATAAAACTGACCGCCACGATATAACTGAAATATTGTTGAAAGTGGCGTTAAACACCATGACCCTTACCACTAACCCTAAAAAATCCATCATTAATAATTATATTAGAGTACACACCTTTTCATCTATTTGTTGAACTTTGTTGAAATCAATAACATTACTCAATTTCTGTTTTGGTGTAAATTCTTGTTTTGCTCCAAAGTATCCCTTTGGTCCGAAATTATCAGCTAAGATTTTTTCTAATCCTTCGACACGTCCTCCTATTTCAAACAGGTTGACAGAATGTCCAAATAGATCAACAGTAAGATTAACCATTGCAGATCGTGGTACAAAAGATTTCTGAGACCATACAATGTTGCTCTCTATTTCAGTACCAGCATTCATACTCTCAGAGAAATAGGACCATTCATAGTTCCTAGAAAACTTCCTCTTGTCAAGATCAAATTCTTTCTTTAATGTTTCATCTTCAAGAATATTTTGGATGGTATGTTTGTGGAGAGAAGAAGTTTCCATCAAGTTTGTAAGATGTGTCCATACAAAGCTTCCGACCTGTAGAAAATTATGTTTTTTTTAATATTAAACAGTTCATTTTCGGTATTTCTATTATAATAACAAAATTCTTTAACTTATCAAAATATATCTAACATGATCTTATATGTTCACCTAGTAAAAACGATTTCCTTAGAAACCTTTCCTGTTGAGCCTCCACCAATAAAACTGACCACCACAATATAACTGAAGTACTGTTGAAATTGGCATTAAACATCATAACCTAAAAAACCCTCATCAAAACTCTGAAATGTGCCACAGTTTCCTTTGTCCTCAAATTATTAATCTGATACCGTGAATTTAATTTTCATGGTTTGAAGAAAAATTGTATTTCATAGATACCAAAATTATGGATCCCATGCTATATAGTAAATACATATATGGACAAATATCTGCTGAATTATTAATTTTCTTGGTTGGATGTAAAAAGGGAGATAATCATTATATACCATATTAACAAAATACTGGTGAGAGCTGCTAATGTGGGTCACGGGTCACTGTGAGTAGCATGTGAACAGATACGGTGTTGAAAAAACTGTCGATACTCATAAAATATTGACAAATGCAATAAAATTTTATGTTTGTCTTCAAGAAATATGACAAAACCATGTGTGAAGTTTTATGACGAAATATCTCCGATTTCTATGTAAATTTACGAGTTGAAGTGGAGAAACACCCACAGGTAATTTTAGCGATGTATTTTTATCTTGGACAATAATTATCGTCCTGATTGGATGACCGATTTAAAACACACTGACTCCGCATGGTTTAGCAAGGTTACTCAGGTCAATAGTTTATAAATATAGAATCTGGAATATTGTTGAACAAGAAAAAAGGGAAAAAAAGCGGGGGTTAATTTTATTTGTGAATTTTACAGTTAAATAAATGTTATGCTTCGACAGTTTAAAGAGAAAAATAAAAATTTGTTGCGACTAAAGCTTAAATCAGCGTTAAAAATTGAACAAATATCAGTGGTTTTGTAAATGAGATTTATTTTAAATAGAAAATCTGAATTTATTATTTATTAATTTATTATTAATGATACAATTTTATATCCCTTGGGGGGGGAGGGGCTATGATGAAAATTTGAAATAAAAACACAGGACTGGACTTTAAGCAAAAATAATAATCCAGGATTAGTTTTTTTATTAAAAAAAAATCCAGGTCCATGAATTTTTTTTTTTTAAGTTAAATAATATGAAATATTGACACCCACACTTGCCTTTTGGACAGCACATTTGTGTGTTCACACTTGCCCTCAGGCAACACTTGTTTATATAAAAAAGATTGAAAGTATGTCAAATTTACCTGATTCACTTCTTCACTTGCTAAAGTATCCTTGACTTGTGATATGATGTACTCATTAGGACATTTCATAACCTGGATGTAGGCAGCAATTCTCAATTCTGAATCTTCTCTATCATCTCTATATAGAATCATCAAATTGTTTCTCTATAAATAAAAAATAATACATATGCTCAAGAACCTGGAAATACTTTTTCTTTTGTCAATCATTTAAATTTAGATGATGGTAGATGAAAACACAACTGATATAAGAAGTCTGAACCTTCATACCTGCCATTTTTCTATATTTATCTCTGTCCCTGCATGTCCATATCCCAAGTGTTGCTTGAATATTTTTTTTGAAAATATCTCTACTAATTGACTTGACATTATGTTTTACGTAACATCCTATCAGTATAGCCTATAAACATAGTTATGTGTGATATTATGAAACAGTTTCATTAGCGGGGACTTTAACTACAATGTGTATGTATTCTTGGAAGAAATTTTCAAGATGAAAAACTATCGTTTGAAGTGAACAGTGATTCTTTGTTCCGTTGATGTTGGTGAGATTGTTGACCATCATTGTTTGCTTTGTTGATATTGGCAAGATTTTTTATCATCACTGTTCGTTTTGTTGATATTGGTGAGATTGTTGACCATCACTGTTTGTTTTGTTGATATTGGTTGAATTGTTGACCATCACTGTTTAAACTATTTTTTCATAATTACTTACATCAGCACCACATGACATTCTTCTAAAGGCTTCTACAGCTGTCACACGGATTTCCATTTCATTAGTTTTCTTTGCAATGCATTCATTTATTGTAGGCACCAACTTATCTGCAAATTCTAAATTACCAATGGCTCTCAGACTGGTCAAAACCTAATAGACAAGAGAATAAAGATAATTACTGCAAACTCTAAATTACCTATGGCTCTCAGACTGGTCAAAACCTAATAGACAAGATAATAAAGATATTTACTGCAAACTCTAAATTACCAATGGATCTCAGACTGGTCAAGACCTAGTAGACAAAAAATAAAGATATTTACTGCAAACTCTAAATTACCAATGGCTCTCAGACTGGTCAAAACCTAATAGACAAGAGAATAAAGATATTTACTGCAAACTCTAAATTACCAATGGCTCTCAGACTGGTCAAAACCTAATAGACACGAGAATAAAGATATTTACTGCAAATTCTAAATCACCAATGGCTCTCAGACTGGTCAAAACCTAATAGACAAGAGAATAAAGATATTTACTGCAAACTCTACAATGGATCTCAGACTGGTCAAGACCTAATAGACACGAGAATAAAGATATTTACTGCAAACTCTAAATTACCTATGGCTCTCAGACTGGTCAAAACCTAATAGACAAGAGAATAAAGATATTTACTGCAAACTCTACAATGGATCTCAGACTGGTCAAGACCTAATAGACAAAAGAATAAAGATTTTTACTGCAAACTCTAAATTACCAATGGCTCTCAGACTGGTCAAAACCTAATAGACAAGAGAATAAAGATATTTACTGCAAACTCTAAATTACCAATGGCTCTCAGACTGGTCAAAACCTAATAGACAAAAGAATAAAGATTTTTACTGCAAACTCTAAATTACCTATGGCTCTCAGACTGGTCAAAACCTAATAGACAAGAGAATAAAGATATTTACTGCAAACTCTAAATTACCAATGGCTCTCAGACTGGTCAAAACCTAATAGACAAGAGAATAAAGATATTTACTGCAAACTCTAAATTACCAATGGCTCTCAGACTGGTCAAGACCTAATAGACAAGAGAATAAAGATATTGACTGCAAATTCTAAATTACCAATGGCTTTCAGACTGGTCAAAACCTAATAGACAAGAGAATAAAAATAATTCAAAGCTTTAAGTATATTTAATCTCACTAGATATTTAGCTATGTAGTAGTGATATATTTGCACAGTTAGTGTTAACATTACTTCATTGTTAAAGAATATAGTACCGGTACATGTACATTTTACAGTTAAGTCAAAAAATTATGAATAAAATGATCAGCAATCAAATTGTGAAACAAGCAGATTGCTTATATAAATCTGTCCCTACACAGTTAGTTCACCTTTACACCAGATGATATGTGATATGTTAAACTTGTATACAATTACACAATTAATTAACAATTAATGGTATGCTGGGACCATATACTTTTACCTATATCATTTTATGATGGGGGCTGGTTAAACTGTCAGCTTGATATAAACTAGAGACTTTTTTTCAACATAACAAGATTAAATGATGAATCTTTATAGAGAACTTCCCATACATATTTTGTACAAATAACAACTCATCTGGATCTGTAGTTACAGAATGGATGATTTCTAAAGAAACAAAAATTGTAAATGGTGTCCATGTTTTTTGCCAGATCAAGACAAAATAAGGAATCTTTGTGGCATTTTAGAAAATTATCTAGTGTTGGAGTGAGTGATTGATTGTTGTCTAATGCCAAGTCAGCAATTTTTAGGCTATATCTTTGCGAAAACAAGTTAATTTTCAATGAGATAATGATGAGATCCGCTTTGTACTAGATCAACACACTTAGTTGGATTTTCATAGTGCTAGCTCACTGACACAACAGTCTGCAGATAGACATGTTGGCCAACTCTGACATTATCCTGATTCCAACCAGTCTTTGCTCTTTCTTCCTAATGCTATGTGCTTAGTGTATAAGCAACAAATACCAATTTCATAGTCTTTGGTTTGACCCGATCTGGGCTCGAACCCACACTTGAGGAGGGCTCGCTAACCATTACACCATCGATGCGTTTACATTTATAAATGTAAACTATACCAGACCATCTATGGTTAAGTATATTGTCTGTTTATATACCTGTAGATAATTTCCTTCTGTTACAATACAGCTACTACCAACAGCTTTCTGTAGTTTAGAAATAATTTCCTCTACTTCTGGAACATTTTCACAATTTTCATTTTCTCTACAGTAGGTGTTGACAATCACAGAAGCTGGAAGATAAACTCTTGTTCCTTCTGGTAAATCCATTAGTTTCTGAAATTTTAAATTAAGAGTTGAAGTTCAGTATCTAGATCTTAGACAGGTCATTTTACCTGGTAATTGATTTTCTTGTCAATCTTATCTTTGTGACCATTCCCGAAAAATCGTCATGAAAAAATAATCAGTCACTTCACATATGAGTTCAATGAATATAAATAGAAAAATGAAAAAAAATGAATATCATGGTTTGGTGCTAAATCCCCATAAAAATAAGTATCCAACAAATAATAATAAAACCCAAATTTATTCCTTTTTTTTAACATGTGATTTTCCTCCATAAATCAGATATCAAAACTCACAGAGATTTCCTGAAGCATTTCTAGTGAAGGATTCTGTACAAGAGACAGTGAAGACAGCCATATCTCTGCCATTCTACCAGTAATCTCATTACGAAGGATAAGCTTGGCAATTTGCTTTACAGCAGCAGTTGTACCAATCATAGGAACAGCATCACTGTAGAATTTCCTGTTAAACAAAGATAATACCAGAAGCTTTAAACAAATGTATCGATAGCAAAAAAATGCTATATAATCTGAGAAAACAGCTTTGTTATGTTTATAACTGTGTCAGGACAACATATTTGGCACAGGTTATTTGATGGTTTGTTGGTTGTGGTTTTTGGTGTTTAATGCCACTTTCAACAATACTTCAGTTATATCGTGGCAGTCAGTTTTAATGGTGGAGGAAACCAGAGTACCCGAAGAAAACCACAGACCTGCCACAAGTTACTGACAAACTTTATCACATAACGTTGTATCGAGTACACCTCGCCTGAGCTGGGTTCGAACCCACAACATTATTGGTGATAGGCACTGATTGCATAGGTAGGCCCCTCAAGTTATTTGAAAGAAAGGTATATGAATTAACTGAATTCATTGAATGATGTAATGAGTGGATGAAATAGGTTTTTGGCAAACATTTAAAGAACACATTTCTATACCTAACAGTTGCATAGAATAAAAGAATTTGTTTTTCTCAAATTGTGTTTAAATTTCAGTCTGAATAAAAACTGAGACCTTATGGTGTTTTAGATAAAGACTAATTATAAAAGGCATTGTTAATGACATTTTATTGGTTAAAGCTATCCTTATATGAACTCCCTACCATGCAATAGTTTTCATTCATTCCTGGATTAACCCAACTACATGTAAATAAAATAAAAATGTAATGTACTAACTTGACTCTTTCGTTGTTATCAATGCAAAATGATTCCATCTGTGATTGTTCATATACGTCAGTGAGATCTTGACTGTTTAATTCTTTTAGGATATGTACCAATTCAGTGAACAGTCTGGGAGTTTGTGGTGTGATACCATCTTTTGTGGTAGTACATAGTTCTGTCAGTTTGTTGATGGCAGCATCTTTATTGTTTGAAGTTTTGCTGTGAGTGTGGTAATGTTTATACAACAAACTTTCACGTTTGGTTATAATACCTGAAACATTAAAACGTTATATGAATAAAATAATGAGCAAATGAGCAAAATAAATTAAAGGATCACCTGGTTATCATAAATGTTTTAGCCAGGCTCATTATTGGATGAATAAAAAAAACTTGATAATTGGTACAGAACCATATGTGAAATTACCGGTAGTTAAACAGCTTCCTTTGAACCTTTTTTTTCAATAAGGTGCTATCAGAGATAATTTTATGACACTTTTTTCCATATGGTTCAGATCCTATGATAGTGGTGACATCCACCTTGGCTTTCCACTTTACATATACAAATACCCCTTCCTGGGATACAAACTTTAAAATGACCATTCAAAGATCATTTATGAACAGCTTGGATACTATCAGTTTTTAAATTTGTTGAGAAGTTGGCTTTTTAACATTTTTCCATAGGTCCTTTGTTAAAAAAAAAAAACAGGTAAGGACCCAACTCCTTCAGATCAGGTAATCAAAACAATTTAATATGCAGATATTCTTTCAGTCATTTTTTAGAAGGAAATTCTAAAAACTCAACAAAGCTTCAACTTTTTGATTTAATATGTATATTCACCTGAAATCGGTCTTCCTCCACGTTTTTCAGTGACGAATGTCAATTTCTGTACTACTTCAGTCATAGCTCCATTGTTATCTTTGGCAAAAGGTCGGAATAGATGTATTTCATGACAGACAGTACTCTCTACACGACCTTCTGTACTAAGAACCTGATCACATTCTTGTGTGCTCTTAAGTAAAGGTAATGACTGAACAGTCTGTAATGTGAGAGAAAAAATATATACCATATGTTAGAACACTTCAATATTACATAACAGTCTTCATGTTAAACCCATTGCCCGAAGCCCGGGACAAGTACTGTAAAACTAGATTTGGAGAAGTAAAAATTATGAAAGAATTGGTTTGAATAAATATAATTTTTTTTTCTAAATTTGGCTTTCTGGCAAGTAGGTGAAAAAATTTAAGGCAAAGGCTGATATAATGCTCAAAATATTCCAATATTACACTAATGTCACTAGAAAAGTACTAATGCCTCCTATGGCTTGACATATAACTACATATTTGTCTACTATCAAACATTGGGTGTCTTATGACTCAAATTAATGTTGGATTGCTAGCTTTAGCTATTTTGTATTCACAAAAATAATATCACTTCTTTTTTTTATAAAGATAAAAACATATTGTTATGTATTCATTCTTCAAGAGTTAAAGTAAGTACATAAAACAACTTACTGATAGTACACTGTAAATTGTGGCCTGTGCAGAGGTCTGGAAACCATGTCTGTTTGTGCAGGTGAGCAAATCTTTTGTTTTCTTCACCTTAATTGTACGCCATCCTTCTTGGGTAACTCTATATGATGTCTGGCACTGTCCTGATACATCAGTCTAAACATCCAAAACATAATCATCAATTTTATACCATATAAACATTAACATTATTATAATGACATTCCATGAGACATAAAAAAAAATATTGAAAATACCATGAAACCTGTCTAAACCGAATCCTTAATAAATTAGAATCCTGAATAAACCAAACTTTGAGTAAAGTCTCGTTGTTAAAATTTAACATGTACAAACCGAACACCTGTCTTCCAAACTCAAAATTTAGTCCCAAGGAACTTTGGTTTTGACAGATTTCACTGTATAATAATGTGTAGCTTAATATACTTTACTAGGTTCACCTTGTTATTCCTGCACTGTATGGGTTCAATTATGTGCAGATTATGGTGAAAATATGTTATTTTCTTTAAACTCTGCAAGAAATGTCACTTTTTGCCTGCCTAAAAAGTATATAACTCCCGTAAAACATGTAAAAATGTATAATTTTAGAATCAAGTTGGAAATGTGCAAAAATACATGTAGCTTATTTATACTGAATATCTGAAATATCAGGAAATACATTTGGTTGTTCTGATTAATTTTTAGTAACAGGATCTGACTATGATATCAAAATATATGATTAATGTGAAGTAATTACAGAGATGAAAGTGCTTGCTGATGAAAAAAGAGGAAAACCTCTATACATGGCCCTCTCTCCTTCATTTTTTAGTTGTTTGAACCAAGTTTGACACATTTTATTTCCGAATATTTTGCTCTAAAAAGAGGTAATCCGCTGATAAGAGGAAAACTTTCATCTCTGGAATTATTAATAATTAAACATATGTGTGAAGGTAAAAAAAATCTACCTCACAAGCTTCTGTTTTAATTATGAATGCATGAATAATAATCAAAAATATGTGTGTGAAGTTAAAAAAAAATCTACCTCTCTGACTTCTGTTTCCATGTCAAATGAATCCATACTATTTTGGAAGGCTGTAAGCATACCACGCTTAAAGTTGAGACTCCAATCAGAGTCCTTGTCATTAGGACAAAGTTCTTCAACAACACCATCTTGGAATGAGAACCGTAGAGAATAATCTTCTAACTGTTTCTGAAACTCACCACGCTGTGCGTTTTGTTTAAACTGTCTTGGGTAATCAGGATCAGATCCAAGAATATTAGAATTTTTAACCTGAAAAAGTTACCCAAAAATATTTGTACAAAGATATATACATCATACTTTCATTACCACATGTAGATAATAAATTTACAACTTGTTTACAGTTTATTCTTTACCTACATGTACATATTTACACAGGGGCCATTGTGGTTATGTGCAATCAGTGCCCATCACCACTAAAGTTGTGAGTTCAAAACCCATTCGTGGCAAGGTGTACTCGAAACAACATTATGTGATAAAGTTTATCAGTAACTTGCGACAGGTCTGTGGTTTTCTCCAGTTTTCTCCAAACTGACCGCCTGATATAACTGTTAAAACATCATAAACCAAACCAAACCATATTTATAAAATTCAATCCCCCTGAAATTGACAACAGTACTAGTATACTATTATTCAAAATCTGTTGAACTGAATTACCGTATGTATTCTAGTAGAAATACAATATTTCACTAAGTATTATCTTTGAAACATATAAAAAAAAATAATCTTCATTTAAAATATTTTTGGTAGTCAATGGTTACGATAAACTCCCTCCTCTTAATCTTGTCATATAACCACAGCCAAAAATAAAATACCAATGTTTCCATTAACCCTACCAAGCCTTATTTTCAGTGCCTACTCAAGAGAGTTTATTGTCATTGTTGGATAAGCAATGTTAAAGATCCTTGTCCTGTATATTAACCTCAAGGTTTCGCCTACCTACTTAAATTACTCTATTTTTATCTAGAATGTTAGTAGAAGCAATTGTTTTTCCTTGGCCTTAGAATTAGATCTTTGGACATTTTTTCTTATGTTTTAAGTTTGGTGATAATGAGTTGCTTACTGTTACTGTACCGTTACATGACATATAAAAGGACGCTCAGGTAAGGTGTACTCCATACAACATCATGTGATTAAGTTTGTACTCCATACAACATCATGTGATAAAGTTTGTCTGTGACTTGTGGCAGGTCGGTGGTTTTCTCTGGGTACTCTGATTCCTTCCACCAATAAAACTGACAGCCACGATATAACTGAAATATTGTTGAAAGTGGTGTTAAACATAACAACCCAACCCTACATAAAAGGACATCCTTATATAATTAACTTACAGTAAGAAGAAGTTCACATTTAGATAAAACTTCTATTTCAGCTGTAGCAGTTATTTTCAGTCCACCTTGTTCTTCTGTGGCTCCTTGTATTCCAGTTTTTGTTTCTGTTTCATAAGCGTACTCATAAATAGTACCAACACGATAACTAAACTTATTCTTACCTAAAATAAAGTACAATACAGATAACAATAATAAAAGAACATATATGTACAATCAAGAGGCATTAAAAAAGTAAATTAACAGAAAAAAGTACATTTTTACTTGATGAAGTCTTTCAAATAATAGGAAATAGTCCATTCTGTTTGTAACATTATTGTAGTCCATTCTGTTTGTAACATTATTGTATCAAATCAACATTAATTTTATCAACATTTTAAATCTGATTGGTTATAATTTACTTGTTATATTACAATGGGGGTTCGTGCAAATATTGATTCAACTGGACTCCACACATATTAAAACAATGATTTATACTAATTCTATGAAATTCAATGTATCACTGCACATATAGAAATCAGTGAAAAGAAAGTTTAAACAATAATGGTGAACAATTCCACCATTATCAACAAAAGATCAGGGTAACTACCATTGAAAACAAAAAAAGACACAACATCTAATAGCATTGGAAATACAGGTCCTGGTTTGGGACAGGCACAAAGGATGTGGCAGGGTTAAAGCAGTAAATGGGATCCCAACTCTGATAATTGGATCTTCAATGAAAATACATAAACAAGCATTAAAAAAACCCTGTACAGATTTGCTTCTAATAAAAAAAAAACCTGTCATCACAAAAATGAATGCGAACATAAACATGAACAGTACAATATAAGGGTCAATGTACAATACAATACAAATCTTTATTAGAAAAACCAACATTAATATCGGTGTCATCCCCACAGTTAACATGACATTAAATTCAATGTACCTACATGTATACAATGCATATAAAGAAAAGAATATCACATTAAAAGCAAATGAATTATCTGTTTTCAAAACATGTTGAAATAAATTTGCATATATATATAGTAAATGGTATCATCCTTACAAGTAGGATTCAACAGTTTATTCAATACAGAAGTAGAATATATATTTCTAGGACACAGATCATTGATTTGTATATTCGTTTTTGTAAATAAATTAGAACGTAGATCTTTGAATTTTTCACAGTATAAAAGAAAATGTTCTTCATCTTCTAATTCATTACAATTGGTGCATAGTCTATTTTTTCTTTCAATTTTTGGTCTAAAATATCTCCCTTTCTCAACAAGTAGTTGATGAGCACTGATTCTCAATTTTGTTAAATTATTTGTTAAAGAGTTTGGGAGATTGAAAGATAGGTAATCTTGTATCTGAAAATGTTGATATATATTACTAAAGAAAAATAATTTATTATCATGTTCTTTAAGTGACAAATCTTCAAGTTTTTTGTTAATGTTCTCTTCATAGCAATCATTAAAAGATGCTAATAGAGTTTTTATGTTAATATCATCTTTATCAAGTTTAAACTTTTTTAAAGAGCTATCAATAAAGGCAAACCATGATCTGTGCCCTTCATCAAATAAGGCTTTATCAACTTCAAAAACTTCATGTAAGAATCTATCACTTGACATCATCATAAATCTATTAAAATATTTAAAGGCCAAGTATG
>MJUT01039473.1:597249-607259 GCA_002080005.1 Gigantidas platifrons
ATTTAATTATTAGTAAATGTCATCAGTGAAAAGTTATAATACAAACATTTATAAAGAAATGTGCAAGAGATTACTGAAAAGGGGACATTTTCGGACTATCGGCCCTTCGGACTATCGGACCTTCGGACTATCGGCCCTTCGGACTATCGGACCTTCGGACTATCGGGCCGTCACCCTCACAATGACCCGTGACCCAGATCAGCAGCTAAAACTTCAATTCATAAATTTATATATAGAATAGAAATCAGAGATATTTCGTCATAAAACTTCACACATGGTTTTGTCTATCATATTTTTTGAAGACAAACATAAACTTGTATTGCATTTATCAATATTTTATGAGTACCAANTGAAAAGTTATAATACAAACATTTATAAAGAAATGTGCAAGAGATTACTGAAAAGGGGACATTTTCGGACTATCGGACCTTCGGACTATCGAACCTTCGGACTATCGGCCCTTCGGACTATCGGACCTTCGGACTATCGGGCCGTCACCATATAAACATGCTCTCATTTAATTTTTATATTAAGAGTTAATACAGGGTACATCTCAGAATTTACTAATTTTTTGCTTCAAACACCAAAGATACAAAAATACACTCACACCTTGCATACTGAATGACAGTGTTCTTATAATCAAAAAGTATTGTACCTTGCTATATAGTAAAACAGGCTGTTAGATTTAATCTCATTTTATTCTGCACAAGCAATTAAAAAACAGTTGCAGGGAGTCACAGCAAAATGTATTCAAAACTGAAAGTGTTAATATATAATGTGAAATGTCCAACTATAAAGAATGACTAAGCTCTACATAGCAAAATAGTGAATTTAAAAATTAAATAATAAGGCCTCACACTAATGACTAACCCACAATAAACATCTGATCTAAATTAAAATTCTGTCCAAATTTGCATATGAAATCATAATCATTTGCAAAAAATACCTTTAGAATAAAACACAATTGCATTTATTGAGATAAATTCAAACAAATTTACAAGTTAAGCATTTCCTATTTGCAAACCAAACAAAATTAAAATCCTGCTGGCTACACCTTTTATCAAATGCCAGGATGTCAGAACAAGAGAATTTATCAGCAAATTTAGGTAGATAATCATACTCTTCATTGTTTGCCACTGGAGACTAAATCAAAATCTGACATGAATCAGGGGATTATAATATAGAATTGACTTAAATTGCAAAAAGGGTGTGTTCGACTTTGAATTTTGATCAAAGAAAAAAAATATATTGTAGGATACTTTGTATAATAATAAAATAAAAAAATTAAAAACGGTTTGTGCATGATTGCCATTTGCCAAATGAACCTTGAGGATATTTTTAAAACATTTGTATTGATTGGTGTACACGGTCCTTGTGTTAATAATTTGTTTCAGTGCATACCAAGGGAGATGACGAACAAAATTATTTGACGGAAATCGAAAGTGTATTTGAAAATAGAAGTCAATAACGGCCGGGACGCCGTAATATTTTCAACTGGAACACACGAGGAAATATTGCACTTCCCCTTTTTATATATTTTTATTTTGTTTTTAAATGTATTATTTAGTCGTCAAATATCACCAAGTCCGATTTTTTTTTTACATATACAGTAGAAAAAGGTGGACTTGTAAACGATTAGCGTATTCATGATTTGTAGCGACATTTGACGAATTAAGTGAAAATTCAAAATTATTAGTTACTAAAACTAGAATATTAATTAAAACAAATTCAGAAAAATAACAAACATGGGGATAGGGTGCTGGAAAGTGCCTGTACATGGTTGATATACAAGAAATCTTTTGAGTCTAGATTTGGTCACATATAAAACGATTATATTTCTCTGATTTGCTAGAGTATAGTTAAGTAAATACGAGTTTGGGTGTGGGAAAAAATAGCCTTTTGTAGCGATTAAGATGCACATACCGTACTCTTTTTTGAAATTGATGAAATAGGTCTGACGTACAAGGAACGTGTCTCTCTCTCTCCCCCAAACACCTTACACCCTATGGTCAATGGTCAGGGTTTGGGTATTAGTCTCTTGTGTCTTATTGCCAATTTGTTTGTATTGAATTGCTTCAATCCAAATCGGATGTTTATTTGGCAAATAAAGATGTACATTATAACCAGACGACCGCGCTCCCAACTCCTCATCGAGAGGTATCCCCTATCCACAACATGGGGACGCGTTGATTGTCAGCTCAGTGTGGAGTGAACGTTGAGAACCGTCATCAAATACACAGTCATAGTTTGTAAAATGAAAGCTAAAGAATAATTATTCAAGTTCTTTCCGTTAAGGCCATGCTTGCTTAAAAAAAATCGAATGTAAAAACGTAGATATCAAATTTAGTGCGCACGACGCGTTTCTTGAATAACCCTCATCAAATCGGTAGAATGGAAAGCCAAATAATTTAAGCTTTGGTAGAAATAAAACAAAAGGGTCTAAACAGAGCAGCCAAAATCAGCTAAGGTCACCTATGCCTGAGTGAGGAGAACAGAACAGCCAAAATCAGCTAAGGTCACCTATGCCTGAGTGAGGAGAACAGAACAGCCAAAATCAGCTAAGGTCACCTATGCCTGAGTGAGGAGAACCTTGATTTTATTAATAATTACATTATTTATGAACTGTAAATTTCAGTAATAAATATATCTAATAAACCATGTCAGTGCTGAAGCACTGTAAGCTTGACAACTATTTTCCGTTGGTATTTTTATGGATAAGGAAGAAATTTTTACTTTCATTTCATGTTTTATGTTCCTATTTCATGTAATATCCAGGGATTCGTTTATATAGACAAGGATCAAACTGTTCGAAAACCTTAAAAAAAAAAAAAATAATGATAAAGATAGATAAAAAAAAACCCGCACACGTGCAAAGTCACACGTGTATCTTGTTTACAAAATGCAAGTCATTATCTATTGTATGTTGCATTGTGTGGTGAAATGTATAAGCCAAGGTGTGGCACAAAAATTAAGATCAAAGGACGGACTTTATCCTGTTAATCAGCTTACAGAGTGACACAGGTTTACAAATCAAAGTCCTAGATAATATTAATACCACAAATTCTTTCACTTATGACTCCGTTTTAAGACAATCTTCGAAATATTTTTAGTTGTCCCAATATGTGCCAATCTAATCCATCAAATATTTTCTTAGAAAATAAGAGGGTCCAGAACCAGGTTGAACTGGTTCGAACCAGATAAAGAAAAACTAGCTTTTATTTTTATGTTTGAAATCATTGTTATGTTTTATTCTTGAAATATGTCCACTAGTTTGATACTGAATTTGTTAATATTGAAAAATAAGTTGAATATCCAATATGTTTTAGCTATCAAATAAACATTAAATACAATACAAACAGAACAAAGAAGACAATATTTACAGTCCTCGAAATGAACATTTGTATTTACTGGTCCGAATCAAATTCTGAATTCATTTTTATGTACATGTAGTTCTAGATAAAAACTGAACAATTTACTGGTCCGAACAAAGCTTTACTGGTCTTGGGACGGAGGTTTGGTGCTAGTCGTAAGGAATATTCTTTATATACTTTCACAAGTGTCTTGTCTCCATTTTTAATTCGATTCGTCCTTTTACGTTAGGAACATACAAATGTACTTTTTGTAGCTGTCTGTTTAAAAACGAAATACATGTACATGTATATTCAAAACATAGATAGACTTTTTACAATATTTGGATTGTCAAATGAGTAAATAGTTTTGTTCTCAATTGGGTGTTAATTTTTTTTTGGAATCGCAAAAAAATACGCCGGAATAAGACAATTTATAAATGTTGCCCTTTGTGTTAGAAATACAAGCTTTTAAGTAAAAAACGAAAATTACAAATTTGTGGTCGACAATCGTTTCAATCACAGAATCACGAATCATTATTCTGTCTCATTTTAAACACACAAAGAGACAATGGGAGAAAATAATTAAGAAATAAATAGACCCAGGCTTGAGACAGGCAGAAAATGTGGCGGGATTTAAACGGTCAATAGAGTTCCCAATGACTATTACGGGTTACGCCGTTTTTAATTATCATGATGATATTACTCACTGGTACATTGTACAGCACACTGTTTATGAGAGTTGAGATTCTTTACAGGTCCTGAAAAAAAGATAAATAAATAAATATATGTAAAAAAAAGTTTGAAGATACCAAAGGGGTATAGTAATCTGATGCCATAATTTAAAGAAGAACAGAAAAAAAAACAATGGTCAAAAGAAAAGGGGAGTGATTGAGTGAGTGTTGTTTAACGCCAACTCGGCAATTTTTTAGCTATATCATGGCGAGAACAAGTTGATTTCCCATGAAATAATGATGAGGTCGGCTTTGTACTAAACCAACACGCTTTAAATAGTTGGATTTTTATAGTGCTAGCGCACTGAAATAACATCCCGCGGATAGACATGTCGCCCCACGCAGACACATTATCCTGATTCCGAGTCAACCAGTCTCATGAACCCATGATCTACTACATTCGAGGCGAGCACGCTAACCATTACACGACAGATGGAGTTAAGAAAAAAGAAAAAATTATATAGAATGGTCGACAAATTATGGAAAACAAAGTCTTTGTCGGGTTCTGACTCATTTGTAGTACATACACTTCACGTACTTCATGGCATCATGTGACATGTACTTGATGGTACTTTTCAGTTTCCGATGTACATGTTAATTCTATGTGAACTTTGTATTTATATATAAGCACGATATATGTCAAAGTATCTCACGTGATGAAGATGTGCATCAAAAAACTTATTTGGTAAACAAAGAGGAATGGTGGCAAGGTTTCCATTTTTTCTGCTTGACCTCCCCCCTTTAATATCTTTTATTGCAGGAAACTATTTATCAGCTAAATGATATTAAATATAGATAAATCACGATGAAAACACTTTTTATTTCAAGTTTAGTTTTTCATTTTGTCATATTTTTTTTTTGCTGCTTTTATTTATAAAAAAAAACCTATTAACATCCAGTTAGGCACTCGTGATTAAAAAGTTGGTACTTGTGTTTATTTTCACAACAATAGTGCTACAGTGTTTGGCAAGTACTGCGCAAAAGACGTTTTGTCCTAATTAAAGCCTGGTTAAGGATGCCAAAGAAGGTCAAGTGAGAATATGTTGTTTTGTAGGTATTATTTTGTGTATTTACAAGAAAATTCGACACCCCTATTTGGAAGTATATTCTTTCTATCATGCGGTTTTTCATTCCCGATAAACTATTATATCGATACTCCATTCTGTCTATTCAACCCTGCATTTGCCTTAAATTCTATTTACTTCATATGAAAAAAAAATATTAAAAAAAAAAACAATAAGTTCTACACATTTTTTTGACAGTAACTGATTAAGGGTATCTAAGAAAATTAGTCCCTACCTGATAAAACACTTGCTACTAAAAAGACACTAATCACGGCTAAACGTAATTCCATGATTATTGTCCTCGTCCAGCTATGTGGACAGTTGCGGGAATAATGAAGTTGTGTGCGCAGATTCAAATTTTTATAGATAGGGTCACGGTGCTAAAGTCCGTATCATCTACCTAAAGCTGTGTCAGTAAAATCGAGTGCATTTATTGTGGATCCTCCAATCACTGGCTTATTTTGTTTTAATATATACAAAATGTATATGTCAACAATTAAGTTGAAAACAATTAAACATGGGATGAGTTCAAAAGAAATAAAACAAACATATACGTGCGCCATTCAAAATATGTCATTGATTGTGTTATAATTTACAGTACAGGGGCACCTACCTTCTTAAATCTGCAAAACTATTCTTAAAATTAAGGAAACGGGTTCTTGATTTAATATTTTTTCATGGTCATGAAAAATTAATGTTTAAAGATAAAGAATTGTGCCGTAGCTTTTTTCATGGGCATGAAAAAAAATGTTTAAAGATAAAGAATTGTGTAGCTTCTTTCATGCACGTCCGTTTATAAACGTTAATATTTTCAGAGAAAGCGGCCATCGAACGTCTACATTGAACTAACTCGGGAAATTCTAAAATTGAATGTAGACGGGAAATTCTAAAATTGAATGTAGACACATAATATCTATCTCGACAACAAGTAGTAGTTCTAAGTCCTCAGATTTTTAACGTTATTTATGGTTAGGAGAAAGGTGGCTAGTTCGGAACGATGGAATACTTTTACATGTCACGAGCGGGACTTTAACAACATGGGATTGGCAGGACACTACTCTGTAATCAATCGTCCCCTGTAATTTTTTCGAACAATGGGAATGTTTGATAAAACGTCCGTGTTCTGGGAGCCACCGCAACACTACTTGGTCTACAGAAAACCCACGTGTAGCCCGCCGTGTCAGAAGTTGCCTCTTAAGATTTGCTACGTCAACTTGTCTTGATGATGCATGGACTCCCAACAGGCCACTCAATCTATACAGTGCTTGCTAGACAGGGTACCAATAAAATAACTGCAGCTACTATTATGTCACAGACATGCTCAGTTATAAGCCTGAAATCTAACCCGTGATGAAACATTACCAAGAGTGGTTTCTGGTTTTACTCAATGTACTCTTGATTAATAATTTGAGGGGGAATATAGGATGGGGCTTAACTTTTTGCTGAAAGTGTATAGTTGACATCCGTAGTGATATTATTGCAAGTCGTTTTTACTACTCTGTTAAATTATAAAATTTATCATGATTTCTCTCCGTTCATTCCAATACAGAATATATAAATAAGTTCAGTTATATATCGCGAATCGCAAATTTCAGCATAACCAGACCAATTAACTCTTTCAACACAAACATGTAATTGTGACATAATCCTAAATTGGGATCAGAAAATAATACTTCATATCTATTTTTTTAAGTAAAAGATGTTATGGCGATTATCTACGAAATAGAATACTGCATAAATGACAATAATTTTATTTATCTAAATCGGATTATTGTTTTATGGCATGGAGTGTCGAATAAAACAATCAAACAAACTCATATCATTGTTCGCAGCAGTTTTTATTATTAGAGCACATGAAAACAACGTTATCTGTGTGACAAATTACGTCAATGTAATTTACTAAGCTATTTTTAATATGTCCCATATGTACCTCCTTTCTTTGTTGTCGATAACCCTTGGTGATAACGATGATTACCACGACCTTTGCTTTCTAGTTTAGGGACAACATGCAAATATGTCAAAATACATGTATAATGAAAAAAATATATGTTGACGATTCTCGATTTCAATGTTGGTTCATTAGTCAATTTCTCCTGTGAAGGAAGTTAAATTCCCTATCAAACTGGAAACGGAATAATTTGTAATTAATATTTCAAAAGAAACAATATGCTGTCTGAAATGTGGCACATTTCAGTTTCCGTTGTCCTCATATTATTAACATGCTGTGTGAAGTCCTGTCGACTCCCAAACAACATCCTCCAGAGAATACCGAGGGTCATATATCCATAAAATCTCCATGGCACCCTAGGCTAGTCATATATTCATGTTCATTCCAGCATGTCGTGGTCACAAAAGCAACAGACGATCTAGGCTTACGCAACATTACTGACCAACGACAAACCAGAAATGACGGTTTCTTTTCATTAGACAGTACTGTTGCCCAAGTCCTATCCGTCGCTTTATGTCTCATCACCAACTGACAATCAGAGAAACAAAAGTGCAAATAAACTATGTTGCAATGCGGAAGGTGTTACAGCAACACGGACTAGATAATCGTTGACCTACATCATTGTGAAATTGGGGCCGTCTGGGTGATCATAGGTATATACAGTAACGTTGGCAATTTCGCTGTCACCACGACAAGTCCGTCAAATAAAAAAAAATGATGGAACAAGCAAATAGCATCAGAAAACCGAAACGAAAGTTTACAGACGGAACGTCATTTTCACATTTGATTCTCACTTTAGTGTCTGTAAATTTTTGCACTATTTGAATCGTTTAAAATGTTTATTATTTCACAAGAATCATTAAAAACGTAGATATCAAATTTAGTGCGCGCGACGCGTTTCTGGAATAACCTCCAATTCATCAGGTACGCTCGGAATAGAAAGATTGGAAAGCAAAATAATTTAAAGTTTTGGGAGCAATAAAACCAAATGACCGAAACAGGATAGCCGAAACTTCAAAGATACAATGTTGTTTGGAAAATTTCCAGCTTTATAATTATTTGTGCGATGTTTCAAGTAGAACTACATATTTCTAATAGTTTATGGTATAATTAAGAAAACTTTCGATTGTATTTTAGAAAACAAATGCCACTCATATAGTAGGCAAGAAAGGATATGGATGTAAATGAACACGAGAGACTACCCAACATTACATTTAGATACAAACACAGGCACTTGTTTCATTCAAACAATATATGCCCCCTCCTCTTCCTTAATTCAAGGTAAACATCTGCACTTTTCCCCTTCCCCACTTTACCTCAATATTTTTCGCTTATTTGTGATCCTTTCGCTGACCAAATTATATCGTTACACTCTCGAGATATTTCTCTTTTCGACTGCCACATTTAAATATACCTACCGTGTCCCCTCAGACGAATTGGACAAGAATATTCAACGAAGGTAGCTTGTTTTATTTTTAAGTCATTGAAACGGATACAGCCACTTCGGGTTTGCGCTGAATTTTTTATATGAATTCGGAATTCTCTAGACCGGCCATATGTAACAATGCCATCATGATCATCTCCTCTCAAATGTAAAGTAAGCCTTTAAAATACAGACAATTGTTCCAATGCAGATTATAAAAATATGTTAAACTCCAAATTATTGACATTTGATTTTTAAAGCACCTTTTTTTTATTTTCTAAATCAATTTAAACCGGACCGGAAGTGGCTGTATCCGTTTCAATGACTTAAAAATAAAACAAGCTACCTTCGCTGAATATTTTTGTCCAATTCGTCTGAGGGGGGCCCGGTAGGTATATTTAAATGTGGCAGTCGAAAAGAAAAATATCTCGGGAGTATAACCATATAATTGGGTCAGCGAAAGGATAAAAAAATAAGCGAATAATATTGAGGCGAAGTGGGGAAGGAGAAAAGGACAGATGTTTACCTTGAAGTAAGGAAGATGAGGGGCATATATTTTTTTAATGAAACAAGTGCCTGTGGATGTAAATTAAAGAAAAGAAACACGTATTATTTAAAAAAAAATAATCGAATATTCGAGTAACATTAAGTTGTGATTTTCTGTTTGGCTGTCATTAACTTCGAATTAACGAACGCCTTCTGAGAATGGTATCACGGAGATTTTGTCTCGGGAAGCTGCCTAAACAATAGAATGGGGGATATTCCATTTTGTAGATTGGAAATGTTATTGACTGTTGTTACGCTTCTTACTAGTCCTAAGAGTAAACCGAATTTGTTCAGTATGAAAAGAACATTCAACTAATGATGGTCAACCATTCCACCAATATCAACAAAACAAACAACCACCTCCAAAACCTCTACCGGGTCTCTTTTTCTATTCTTTCTCTTACAAAGTGGTGATATCCATCCACATCCAGGGCCAAATCCATCTAAACGGAATCCAAAATATCCGTGTAGTAAATGTTCAAAGGGCGTCATAAAAAGTAGTAAATCTATCAACTGCTCTATTTGCGACCAGAAAACCCACATAAAATGTACAAATATCACTAGCAACCAAATTTCTAAAGAAAAAACGCAAAATGATGTACACAATTCTTTTATTTGCGATCAATGTACAATCAAATCCCTTCCTTTTAATCAAAATAAAAATGTTGTGGAAGATCAACATCAGTCTTTTGAAAAACAAAATAATTTTGAACCCAAAACTTCATTTGAAGATTCGGACCATTTTAAATTTTCTAAACAAAGGGGCCTTCATTTTATTCATCTTAATGCTAGGTCACTGCTCCCAAAAATATCAGAATTAAAAATTATTGCATGTAAAACCAAAGCCGCAGTGATATCTATTTCGGAAACATGGCTCGACGATTCTGTTACCGATGCAGAAATCTGGATTGAAAATTACAGTATTGTGAGGAAGGATAGAACTAGAAA
>MJUT01039473.1:628364-647744 GCA_002080005.1 Gigantidas platifrons
CTGTTTATATACTACTTTTTCTAAAAAATTTGATATAATACACAGTATACTTATTGGTCTATAATTTCCAACCTCTGTTCTATTGTTTTTCTTAAATAATGGTTTGACCCGTGCTGATTTTAATTGATCGGGAACTATACCACTCGTGATTGATAAATTTACATATTACATATTTTAATGTTATTATCAAACATTATAAAACTTGGCTACATACCTTTTTGTTAAAACACAGGCATCTTATACAGTACATATTTTGTAATTGAAGGAAATGCTTTTGAGTTGATACTCATTCAAACTAATCTGGTTTAGACTGCCTTGATTAGTAATAATTGGTAATCATGACACTCGACAAAGAAAGTATGGGCTAAATTGATTATACAATACCTGGTCATTAGTATATGACCAGGTATGGAATAACCTATACATATTCTCGAAGCATGAAAACCAGTCAGGTGTATCAGACTAGAACGTCCGACCGCCAGATTGTCCGCATGGACATAATTGCCTAGGCACTCAGACTAGGCAGTATCATCCGGGCCAGACGATTCAGCCTAGGCAATCTGTTCCGACTATAGTTCTAATAATAAAACCCTAAATGCTCGCTTACTCGCAACGGTTTTAACGGGATGTCATTTCACGTAATGGAGCAGCCGCAGAGATTTTTTTGCGCTCGCTTATAGAGTTTCTGACACCTGCATTTATCAATAATAAGACATAACCTTTCCTTTTGTCCACTACTATAACAAGTTTTTATTACCTACCAGTATTTTAGAATGTAATTCCCACAAAATAAAAATTCGTTTACCAACTACATTTTGAATTTCGTCATTTGTGGTCATTTTCCTGTCAAAGCCTCACTTTGGTATTTTTTGGATGCCATATTTGGCGATTTGAGGCGTGAATGTTTACATCAGTTGTAGTAAATATACTAAATATCGTAGTAGAAATACCATATTTAGAAAAGCTCCGCCTTCCGTAGTTTCCGGTTATGGCGAACGATAGATAAATTTGAACAAGGTTGTTGTTACTTTTGAAAAGCATACATGTTTCAGCCAAACCGATTTAACAAGGACTGGGATCATCAGTAATAGTTATAATGAAATGTTTGAAGCGTAAATAGTGAATTTTTATGTTCAACTGCAATATTTTTTTTGCTCCATTGTCACGAATGGCAACGTTTTGTAGCTCCGCCGAGACAGAAGTGGGTGATGGTAAACTGAGAAACGAAAACAAAATCTAACGAAATCTGTAAAGTAAGAAAACGAAATCCAACGAAATCTGTAAAGTAAGAAAACGAAAGTAAGACAAAAATTGAAAGGAAATAAACACTATTAGAGATATCCATTTTTTTTTCAACTTGTTCTCGTCCCGATTATGCATGAAATATTAGCGACTGAACGTTAAACAAACAACAATAAATAAATCAATCCGAAGTGCGCATCCAGTCGGTATCAAATAGAAAATACTAAGATGCTAGTATTTGAATGAATGCTGAATATGATTGTAATTTTCAATCAAACTTCAAGGTAGGATCCCGTGCGTCACGCTTCCTGACCATAGGTACAGATACGTCTCGATAGGTAGCTTAGGTCGAGTTACGTAATTTTATTGGATATCTCTAATAGTGTTCACAAAGAATAAACGTTTATTTCTTTCAATTTTTGTCTTACTTCTTCTTTTTTCATTTGATATTGTTTTCCTACTTTAAAGATTTCGTCGTTTCGTTTCGTTATATTTCGTTTTCTTACTTTACAGATTTCGTTTCATTTCGTTGGATTTCGTTTTCTTACTTTACAGATTTCGTTGGATTTTGTTTTCGTTTCGTTTCGTTTCTCAGTTTACCATCACCTGACACAAGTTTGTCACAGGAGCTACATTATTGCAGCTAGCTAGTTCCGACCCTAGGCAATTTTGTCCGGTCTTTGTTTCATGGAATCAAAAGAGTTCAGACGCAAATTAGGGTTAAATTTCCTTACAATCGCCACAAGACACAATTTTCGGTGAACACTTCTTAAAGGATATATCATGGCGCGAGAACAAGTTAATCTTCAATGAGATGATGATGAGGTCCGCTTTGTACTAGACCAACACGCTGAGATGGATTTTCATTGTTCTAACCTCACGATCTACCGCACCCGAGGCGAGCATCATGGCTAACAATTACGCAACCGATGCAGTGCTTTTGATTGATGTTGTACCAGGTGAATAGACTTTATCACAGTATGAGTGTAGCCCTCATTTGACTGCATGCAGAATTTTAGTCATAGTTATAGATAGTTCTTTGTTGAGCAAGTAGAAGAGCCGGGAATATACCTGTCTAAATATTGATTCTTCTGAAATTTTGGTATCCAATGTAAAGTAGATCATTCACAATTTTCTTCATTTATTGGAATATTTAATGATGACATGAATGACTTGTGATTTGCCAGAATTCGTAATAATTAGTACTAGTTTATGTATTAACTGGGCAATTGCCGATGGAAGCAATAAACTTAATTAAAAATGTCGAGAAAATTCAGTATTCAAATAGTTCCCAAAATCTATATCTAAGGCCATCCTGTATGATTTTCTGAAACTGGGACTGAATATTTTTCCATAAGGTCTTGGTACACATGTATTCTTGAGAAAAGAACGAGGCCTATATAACAAGCTTGACTTTATTAATTTACAAATATGTATCTGCGAAACAAGTATGCTTATCTTTTCGTTATTAATTGCTTATATATATTTTTTAGTAAAGATGAAAGTAGATGATGTTGATGGTGCATACAACTGTCCCATCTGTCAATCATCGGTAAAGGAAGTCATAGGTTGTGACAGATGCATGGAATGGTTCCATTTACAATGCTTGAGGATCCAAGAAGAACTGCCCAACGCAAAAACTTGGTTTTGCTGCATTTGCAGGTAATACAATAAACTTTACACTATTTTTTTTGTTTCCTTGTGTAAATAAAGTATAAAATGCATTGTACATAGTATTTGTCATAAATTTGTTTTGTATTTTTAGCGTACATTTTGTGATAACAGACCGGACTATTCCGCCTAGTCTCAAATGTCCGACCGGACGATTCAGCCTAGGCAATATGGTGCGGTCGGACAATCTGGCGGGCTGGACAATATTGCCTGCTACACCCAGGGTTTTTGCTGGCTCTATTCTAACCTAAATTGGGAAATTTTATCGACAAAATATGAATTTGAAATTAACTTAGGCAATAATAAACAAAATAACTTTGCAATAGAATTTATTTCACTCAATTATAACATTATGTATCTGTCCTTTTCGTTTTTGAATTTGTCTACTAATGTGTCAAGATTACTATCTGACAGTTTGTCCTTTCCTTCCATGGATCATATCAAAAGCTTCCAAATTCATTTGGGTCAATCTTTACCTCAGTAGAGTTTTAATCAAATTCATATATGAAAAGCTCCTTTCCAATCCATAGAGGCAGGGATGATATTCATCAAGTAAAGGATGAATAAGTAGTGGGATCAGTTTGAAAAAGTTCACAATATTTACACAAATAACCTGATATGATTTAATACAACTATAATGAGGATAACCAGGGAAAACTTTGCTCATACTTAAGTGAACGAAACCTTCTCATATCCTACTTAACGATAGTCCTATAATATATGACTTCGCATTTATAAAGTCTAACTTTAACATTTTCATGCTGATTTTTTCATTTTTTTTTTTTAAATGCGGAGTCATATCGGAAATGTCAAAATGTACGTAGCACTTTCCGATGTCATTTCAAGTCGGTAGTAGATTCACAAGTTAACCCACTGCACACACCCCGAATCATGTAATTTACACCCCTTAACAATAAAAATGAATAAATAATTAACTTACCTTATCTCTAGAATCGTTAATCCCATTAGAATTGACAATTACTTTTCCAAGGCGAACTCATTCTCCCGCCGCCATAGTTTAAAATCAGTGTTAATTAAATTTACGGATTCTAGAAAAAAATATGTCACAAAACGAACTAAAATTGTAATTTGGGATGTTGTTCACGGTGAATGAGGATTGCTTCGCTCACCGTCAAAATTGTATTTTGTTAAATATGATGTAATTGTTGAGTAGTAACTCTTAGTTTCTGAAGTTATCGCTGTATTCTTCATTGGAACTAATCCTCGTTAATTTAAAGTTCGTTTCACTCAAAATTTTTAAAATGTTCAAAACCGCCATATTTGAATATCAACGTCTTACTGTAAAAAACACTGAGAATATTTCACTGGAATAATGATGAATGTGATGGATTATAGACTTTAAATTACCATAACTATATAAGGTAAAGCTACTTTTATAACTTTTTACTCAGAATAGAGTCTGTTTTTATTTTTTGACATGCTACGTGATTTGACCATCTTCCGATAGGACCTCGCACGGCACATTGACAATAAAAAAAAAATAGTAAAAAAAAAAATAGCAAAAACAATAAAAAATGAATATAAAACGATAATATAAAATGAAAATATCGACGTGCGAGGTTCTATGTTATAGGACTAACTTAACGAGTGTTGGATGATTTTCATCCAACTCTGAATTTTTAACGTTATTTGTGCTGTCTGTAGATAAGAGTAGCAACACTGAGTCAGTTAGTCCGAGATTCCTCTGCCGTTCGACGACTATTTACATCTTGCTGTTGTCAACGACAACAGCAAGATGTAAATAGTCGTCAACGACAACAGCAAGATGTAAATAGTCGTCAACGACAACAGCAAGATGTAAATAGTCGTCGAACGGCAGAGGAATCTCGGACTATGAGTCAGTATCCTCGCCGTGAGTTTGACATCGACTTCACAAACGCCGATTTCATCACCATTTTCCTTGGGTTTCTTCATTCTCATTGTCACAAAAAACGAATCAATTGACCGTGTTTGTTTTGCCTCTTTAGATTTTGTTTTTATTCAGGTAATATTTACTGTTGTGACACATGTTTATGTGAAACAAGAACGACGATCGAGTGTACACAAAAAGCTTACAGATGACCGGATATGTAATCGCGTAATATAAAAAAAAACGTTTCCGGAAACGGTTACTAAATCCGGATTTTTACCGACAATAACTCCAATCAGTTTGGGAATTATCTGACTGATTTTGTGAAAAATGAACCCTATTTTTCATTGGGAATGCGGCCGAAATTCGGCAGTAAAATAAGGGGAGCAAAAACCCTGACACCGGAATTATACCCCACCCCCTTTTTTACTTTCTGTTTACAAATTTATTTTCAGTAAAACTTCTTCATTATTTCATATCTTTTTCCCCTTAATTTAACTTGTTCGTGTCTATGTTCATACAAACTTACATGTGTTGACCCTAATATAACTCATGATCAATCTCCGTAAATTAATGCCGTAATCACCCGAAGGTGATTCAATACTTTAATATATGTAATATACTTCCGGTTTCATTTTACACGAAGCATGTCTTACATCCTAAAATAAGAAATGACAAATAAAACCTGGTGTAATAATAGTGGTCTACATACGCGAAACTGGTAAGAAAATATTTAATTCATTAATGAAATATCGTATAAATATGTTCAAAAAGAGTACTGCTTAAATTTTTTAGATCAGAACAACCTAGCCCAAGCCAAGGCCAAGCACAGGGACTCTGATAACTATTTCTGACAAATATCCGATCTCTGGCAATGGCAATCTCGTAGAAAATACCAAAAGGGAAACATAGAGTTGCATACCGCCTTTTTTCAAAATCATAATTTCGTCTGATCTTTGCCCAGAAATATCGGTCATTGGCTATTAAAATGTCAGGAATTGAATAAATTTTACATATTTACATGCCTTTGCTACTGATTTTTATTTTTTATGCTGTTTTTAAACATTTCTTGACCCGATTTGACCAAACGGCCGAGATCCCTGCCCGGAAGTCAACATGACAGTCATAATCATAAGGTGATACACGGTGTGTACCAAATGGCAGTTCCGAACATAATATAATTTGGGTGGGAAATGTTGACTTCCGGGCAGGGATCTCGGCCGTTAAGTCAAATCAGGTCAAGAAATGTTGGAAAACAGCATAAAAAATAAAAATCAGTAGCAAAGGCATGTAAATATGTAACATTTATTCAATTCCTGACATTTTAATAGCCAATGACCGATATTTCTGGGCAAAGATCAGACGAAATTATGATTTTGAAAAAAGGCGGTATGCAACTCGATGTTTCCCTTTTGGTATTTTCTACGAGATTGCCATTGCCAGAGATCGGATATTTGTCAGAAATAGTTATCCGAGTCCCTGTGGCCCAAGGTGTCGTTGAAGGACGTCATCTAAAAAATAAATAAAACCGTTTCATCATGAATTCGGAATCTACTGTAGCTATTGAAATATAGTTTGTTCAACTTTTTTTTATTACAGTAGTTACTTCCTATCATGTCATGAGAAAGATTTTTCATAGATGATAGATGTATCCCCGTGTGACAATAAGTCGGTCAGTCATTGGATAATGTTAAGTTATTTTTTTCATGTTTGAAAAGTAAACATTTTTTTCTTTGCAATTATGTTCCTCGTCTATTCTTGCTCACATGTGTAAAGTTCCATGGAAAAAAGATTGATAATAATAACACACTGACCCATATTTGTTTACTACCCATTTTCCAAATGGCATTCTATTACGTCACATAAAGCCGGTCAAAGGTCAATAAACCATATGTTTTTGTCATAGGCCTACTAAACTTAAAAAGTAAACCAGATTAAGAAGGTACAGTATTTTAGCTTTTTTGGTGCAATTGTTTTGTCTGAAAAATTTCAAAAGATGTTTTTATTAAATAGTTTGAAATTGAAGCATTAAAAATTAATTCATGATGCAAATATTAAACTTGCTTACCCATAAAATAAAGTATTTAATCCAGTGAATTTGGTGTTTTTGCTTTTGTCAATACAATTTATTAGACTGATTACATTCTGTCATACTTTTGAAAACAATTAATGACTGATTTCATTATTTTAATCACATTTAATATCACAGAATACATCACTCACTCACAAAGAACAATCAGCCATTTTGGTAGAATGTGAATGATCAATCATCATATTTTCAAAGTATTTTAAAATACAATTTGCATGGCCTACATTCTAGAAACGGTCATGAACTGTGATGACAATTATGTCAACAAACCGGAAATATAAAAATGTTTGGGGAATACCATCGCTTAAAATAGATTTCACAGGCAGAATGACCAGGTAAAAAGGACATTAGTAAAAAGGTGCTTTTTTACTTGCATGGAATTTGTTCAATTCAATCTTACTTGTTTTAATCGCATTTTATAATCTTCAAGTTTAAAAAAAACTGCTTCGGCGTCTATATACGTTATAAATATACAGAAAGGCCTCGTGCTGCGCGAGAATAGTAAATCAAAACAAATGACCGACTATTGCATGACCGAGCAGATGTCACGACACGATATGTGACGGTGACGTGTAATGCACACCCTTTAAAACTATTATTATTATTAGAAAGGGTGTGTGTAACCCTGTTATTGTATCTATGCTACATCCGTGTTCATTTTATCATTAATTTTTGTGATAGTGTGTGGTCTTTGAGAGTGGAAATGAACCTGTGCAGGTTCTTTCTTTATATCTGAATTGACCGACACGATGTAACTGAAATATTGTTGAAAGTGGCATTTAACACTGTAACCCCCTATATCTGTATTGCCTTTAGAAATCCAGTTTTTAAGGAGAGAAGGTTTGGGATCCAATTAACTGGTTTTATGTTGCCTCATTATTTTATTAAATGTTGTTGAAAGACAAACCAAAATGAGGGCCCGGGTTGCTCAATGAGTTACAATGTAGGTAGTTGGACTACCTAGCAACTCGTATAAGCCTATCACCAATACGGCGTGGGTTCGCACACGGCTTTGTAAATTACAAAAAGGGTGCACTCGACTTGCAGCCGCAAGTGATCAAGCTTACCAGTTGTTTGCCCATGGTCGGTGTTCTCTCCGGGTACTCCGGCTTCTTCCACCACTAAATCTGGTCGTCATGATATAGCTGAAATATTGTTGAAAGTGGCGTTAAACACCAAAAATCAAATCAAACCAAAACGCATTCCGATTCTTGGGCGGGGGGATTCTTGTCAAATAACACAATTCTTGTAAAGTTTTCCCAGAGTGCAGGGCTTTCAATATTTTTCAAGTGTATTAGTACTTCACTATTTACAGGTGATACTTTTGATTAAAATTGGAACAATTTTCATGAATATCTTATGCAACACTCTTTAAAATCAGGAGGTACCAAAGACCATTTTAGGCGGGTAAAAGTACCTGAGAGTGTCTCGTTTTATAGAAGTAAATACATGTACATGTACCTACATTTGTAAATACCTTGTACCGTACCTTTAATGGATATGACTGTTGAAAATTCAATTAAGAAATACCTTTTATTCCCTAAATGGCACTGAGTACATGTGAAACATTCTTATTGGTAATTTGTTTAAGGTATTGAATACTGACTTGTTAGTTTATTGCACATCATGTAACAATTATATAGGTGAAATAAATACAATGATTCAAATCAGATCATTGAAATGTTCTACACATTTTCAAAGTACAGGAAATCTTAATCACACCTGTAGATTTTCAGGAACAAAGAAATATACAGTATATGTACTGGTAGAGTAATTCTAGAACTATGTATTAATTGAAAATAACTTAAACCAAAATTGTTTTTTTATTTTTATTTACTTTTTCATGATAAATTGAATAGAATATGGACTTTTCATCATATCTATCTGGCTATTTTACGGAAATTGTCATTGATTATACATACAATGTACATGTACATGTAGAATAGGGAAATATTGAAAAAAGATATATTCAGATCATACCACTCAAAAAATCTTCCATTGAGATTTTCAAAAGTTGACAGGTACGTACGTATACATTGTATGGGATTTCAGTGGGGTATCATCTTTAAAGAAAATTCACGGTAAATTTTTGCTTAAAATACTGTATCAATAAAATTTAATTTAATTTCAATTTGGATGCTAATACATGTAGTTGCTAAAAAAAAACAACAGATTGACGAAACATAGCAAAATTGTCAGGACCATTTGATGCTAAACATAGTGAAAAAAGGTGCTTGGTGCTTAACAATAAAGGGTTTTACCATCCTCAGGTATTTTGGAATAAGTTTCAAGAAGTAAGAAAAAAATATGGATTTCAAATTTGTGCCTATTATGAAAGGGACACATCAACACTCCAAACAAGTTGTGAATACACATGTACTACATTTAGACAGTGTACTATATTGAATAACACCATTGACCGAAGCTTGTCAATCCTCATAGCTGATGTGTTGAAAAAGCAACTGCAGATAATTATGTAACCATAAGTTCTGCTTATTTATAAACATTTTACATGTAATAAACTTGTGTAATCCATCAATATACATGTAATTATGATCAGTTGGATCAAATATCATAAAAGTTTAAAGTAGGTCCTTCCTTTTGTAACTGGATGCTGAATATTAAGAGAAGGAAGGCCCAGCTAGGGAGACATGTAGAGTACAAGACAGAGATAAAGACAATTTTGTCTCATTGTACTTATCATGCTTATTGCTTTGATATCAGGGATGATTTTGTTTAGTTATTTAACTGATTTCAGCAGTTTTTCTGTGAAAAAGAAATTCTGAAAATTGCAGGACACAGTCAGAACATGATGACCTTTTTGAAAGGGTGTGTAGATTATTTCAACTATTTTCATTGATTTTCAGTTCTTTCATTTTCTATCCAGAATCATCCCTGTAATATAAAACATCAGAAAACATTTATTGATCAGATGAACAATGGTTTATTGTGAAAGCACAGTAAACATTCTTTTAGCATTAGTTTTAGCTCAAGTTAAAATAAAACTAGTAATCTGATTGATGTTGTTACAAAGTGGTATGCACTTTTTGACTTTGAATTCCTGGGAATCATTGAATTCCCATCTGAAGTGTTCCTACCGATTTGCTGTAGCTTTCATTGTATCAGAGATACATGTATGAGCAGACTCGGGGTAATTGTAATTGGCTGTAATCAATTACATTTTTTAATGTAATCAAATGTTATTAGTAATCAGACAATTTTTAGATTACTTGTAATCATACTCATAATAATCAATTTATTACATCGATTTAGACCCTGTGATCATGATTACTTTCTGATTACATTTAGATTACTTATATAACTGAATCAGTTATCATATCTAATGTGTATTTTATAGAAATTCATCAAATTTATTATAAAAAAAGAGAATGTGAAAGTGATTACTAGATGAAATTTATTGACATGATAAATTTTAATTTCAATCATATACATATATTTATAAACTATCAGCATACAAAGGTATACATATACATTGTTTGTAAGTTGGAAATTTCTAATGGAAAATTAATTTTAAAATATCATATCAAACTGTATTATTTTTGTTAATTATACATTGTATATATAATCTGTTACAAAAATATTATAAAAAAAAACTCTCTTTAAATTTTTCTTTAAAACATACAAAAACCATAAATTTGTTTATGTATTCAAAAAACAAATCTTATGAACAGGTTCATTGTATTGTCTTTGCATCTGCCTATGCCACTAAAGTTATCTATCCCCTCCCCCTCCCAACAATAAAACTGATTACAATGATGTTGCTGAAATATTGTTAAAAGTGGCATTAAACACCCTTAACCTTATTACAAATAAATGACTGTTACAAGGTCACTAGTAAAAAACTTGAGGTGACTGACCTTTTTGTTTACAGTAAATAACAATTTAATTACTGGTGTTAAACATGATGAAGGATATATACATTTTATGTATTCCATTGAGACCATGTCAATAATATTCCAGGATTTATTTTTAGCTCACATTGCCAAGGTCATCAACATTTGCTGTCAACTGGCATTGGTCATCAATCATTATCAGCTTCTCATTTTTAATATTCTCCAAATTATCACTTGGCCAAATTAAACCAAACATTAGGGGGGGGGGAGGGATGGTCCTTAAATGATTGCCTTTCAGAAATATATCAGACAAACAACACAGACTACACAAATCTGACACACACCTTGTACATACATGCTAGTTGCAGAGTATTCTCCAGACAAAAGCCACTCATTAACACCAATAGTTATTTCTTTGATGTCACACAAATAAATGATGCCACTTTCAGAAGGCAAAAACTATCCTCTCTCTATCTCTCTCTTGTGTGTGTGTGTAATGTGTGTGATTTGAGGATTTTTTTTCAGATTGAAAAACATTTTTTTTTAAATTGATTAGGGTTATTGGTACTGGAAATTTTATAACTTTTAACATTTTCTTAAAGAATTAGTTAGTTCCATTGAATCAGATAGAATGTGTTTTAAAATATAAGGTATTATCTGGATGGGACTACATGTAGTTATGCTTTGCTATATTATACAAATGAAGTTTATCTGTGCATCGATGGATATTTAGATTAATGGGTTAGAGTTAGGGTTATGGTGTTTTTAAATTCATTATTACGATATAATTTACAAAAATGATGTATGATTAATGTGTATGCCACATACTATCACTCTCTTTAATATAATACTATCAGTTTTTTCTTCTGGACACTCTCAAATGCATATTATTGGGCGAGCAATTGGCATCCCTCATTGTGATATGCTTTTTTAGCTCACCTGACCTGAAGGGTCATGTGAGCTATTGCCATCACTTGGCGTCCGTCGTCCGTCCGTAAACATTTCAATCTTCTTCTAGAGAACCACTGAAGCAAATGGGACCAAACGTGGCAGGAATGTTCATTTGCATGGTCTAACCAAGTGTTGTTACTTTCGTTGCGATCGGTTATCCAACATGGCTGCCAGGGGTAATAAAAGCCTCTGATTGGCTGAAATTTTTAATGATCTTCTTCTCCGATACTACAGGGAGAATGGAATTGAAAATTGTCATGAATGATCATTGCAAGCTGCTAACCAAGTGTTGTTACTTTTTGGAACGATTGAAAATTCAAGATGGCCGCCAGCGGGGGACATAATTTAACATAGCGACCCTATGGAAAATATGTAAAACAAACTTCTTCTCAAGAACCACTGGATGGATTAGAATCATACTTGGCAGAAATGTTCCTGACAAGGTTCTGATCAATTGTTGTTACTTTTTGTTCCGATCGGTTATCCAATATGGCTGCCAGGGGCCATAATATCCTCTGATTGGCTGAAATTTCAAAGATCTTCTCCGATACAACATGGAGGATGGAATTGAAAATTGTCATGAATGATAATTGCAAGCTGCTTACCAAGTGTTGTTACTTTTTGGACCGATTGAAAATTCAAGATGGCCACCAGCGGGGGACATAATTTAACATAGTGACCCTATGGGAAATATGTAAAACAAACTTCTTCTCAAGAACCACTGAATGGATTGGAACCATACTTGGCAGAAATGTTCTTTACTAGGTCCTGATCAAGTTTTGTTACTTTTTGTTCTGACCGGTCATCCAACATGGCTGCCAGTGCCCATAAAAGCCTCTGATTGGCCGAAATTTCAAAGATCTTCTTCTCAGATACTACATGAAGGATGGAATTGTAAGTTGTCAAGAATGATCATTGCAAGATGCTAACCAAGTGTTGTTACTTTTTTGGCTGATCGAAAATCCAAGATGGCTGCCAACGGCAAGTCATAGTTTAATGTATGACCCTATGGGAAATATGATAAAAAAAAATTCTCAAGAGCTACTGAAGGGATTATTGGAACCATACTTGACAGAAATGTTCCTTACAAGGTCCTAATCAAATGTTGTTACTTTTTATTCTGATCGGCCATCCAACATGGCTGCCACAATGAACCCAGGTGAGCGATTAAAGGCTCCTGGGAGCCTCTAGTTTAGGTAAAGATTTTATAACTTGTATCATAAGACATTTCCTATGGGATAAGAAATTCAGTACATACATATACATGTACTTGTAAATATTTTGGATATGAAGAAGAATTTTGCCTTAAGTGTACATGTGATTATTGGACCATCAAAAAAAACACGGTCATAAGCATTTAAATCACTGTACAAAGTCCAGACTTTAGCTACTTCATGTGTTCGTAAGTGGATTAATATTGTAGCATATCAGATTCTGTTTACAATAAGTTTGGTTCAATGATCTACCCACTTAGTAGTGAGTAGTTTGTTGAATAACATTCATGTGTAATAAGGTAAATTACAAGTACTGTACTTCCAAAGATTTTTAGATGATTCAATTTCAATTCTTCTTTTTAAGTTTTATTGTTTTGGTTAAGTACAAAAATTAGTCCTAGTTTTAAGATATTTCACTTACAAAGTCATATGAATATGTCTATTAATAACACTGTTTTTGAACTTTCAAAGATTTTTAGATGTTGCAATTTTAATTCTTCTTTTTAAGTTTTTTTTTTTGGTTAAGTATAAAAATTAGTCTTAGTTTTCAGATATTTCACTTACATTTAGTTATGAATTATATGTCTATTAACATAGTTTGTTAACTCCATGCTATTTTACTGTTACATTCTGTAGTTTTATGTTACATTGTAAGACAGATTGATTACAGACCTGTCACTATAGTCAGGTACATGTAGGTGAAATCTCTTTTTCGGTCATCATAACCTACCGTAGTTATTTGTTTATGTTACTGTACTAGAAGAATGGTTTCTTCATGTTTTCTTTACTAACTATTTCAATTAGAATGGTGGTTTCGTGGTTTCGTGGTTTGGTGGTTTCAATGCAAAATATAAGATAAGTGATCTAGTTATTAGTCAATTTGCACCTCAAAAGTGCAAAATATAAGATAAGTGATCTATTTATTAGTCAATTTGCATATCAAAAGTGCAAAATATAAGATACATTGTAAATGATCTAGTTATTAGTCAATTTGCATCTCAAAAGTGCAAAATATAAGATAAGTCAGGGTTTCAGTTTGGGGTATTTTCTAGGCAAATGGCCTAAAGATTTCGAAAATGACCTAAACTTTGAAGACTTTTAGGACAAATATTTAGTTAAGTAAATAGGGAATGACTGATAGGAAATACCACTTTTAGGACAATTGTCCGTAACATTATTAGGTCTAACAAAAACCCTGTAAGTGATCTAGTTATTAGTCAGTTTGCATCTCAAAAGTGCAAAATATAAGATAAGTGATCTAGTTATTAGTCAATTTGCATCTCAAAAGTGCAAAATATATGTTATGTGATCTAGTTATTAGTCAATGTTGCACTAAAAAACTTGTTTCCTCCAGCAATAAAACTGACTGACACGATATAGCTGAAATATTGTTGATAGTGGAATTAAACACCATAACCCTAACACCCTGTATTGCAGTGATAGGTGCACAATCGAGATGATGCATATCAGATTTTTTTTTTAAATCAAACAGTGCAATGTTGAGAATTTTTGACTTGTCACTTTTTTTTATCAGTATTAATACTGATAAATAAATCAAGAATGTCAGAATAGTAGTAATTTTTATGATATTTAATAATACCATCTTTGTTTTTGTTTTTTAACATACATGTACATGTATCAAAACTTATAGTTTATGATACCTGGATATATGTATTTCATCTTCATCCGGCAAAAAACATGACCCATGGGGAATATTTATTCTGATTGGCTGAAATTTCTCCTCTGAAAGTACAAGTCCCAACAATTTTTAGTTTTTTTTTGCAAATGATGTATGTACAATGTAAGGTACTCTAACATAAATTTCTTACTTTGTCTTTGTTGGGCAAAAAGCATGCCCACCATGTGTAGTTCTTGTTTCTTATTGTAACTGTTGGTCAGCATTTGGAATTACCTCTCCTTGATTTTCATTCATTTTGGAAAAAAAACTTTCGATATGTTTGGAAATAATACATTTGATTAAAATGGTGAAAAATCATGCAGAAATTATTTCAACAATATTTGCTTATTTTATACAGAAGTTAAATGAATTTGTAAATATATTGTTTTCTTCACTAAATAGGGATTTAACCTATGTGTAAGTGGTGGGATGTTATTGTGATATAACTTATAGATAGTGTATATAGAGGTAAATATCCTAATCTAATCTCCTCTATTAGAAATTACGAATTATTAATGAGATTAATTGATAAACGAAATAGTTGTGTACATGTCAGAATATGTGGAGATATGATTTAATCTCTAAAAATGAAAACAGAATTAAATTATATTTAAGGTACCTGGAGGGCATAAACAGTAAAGGAAAACAACAATTTCAGAAGGGGAGGCTACTCTTAGAATTAGAAACACAAATTGATTGATGCTTAATCATTGCTGTACAAATCACATTCACATAACTTGATATTACTGAAGGTTTTTCGCAGTTTAGCAGTAAACAGTTGATTTTCAACATCCATGTAATATTTAACCCATTGTTTTCTCAGTTATATCTAACGTGAAATGACTATTTAACCGTTTAACTAGAAAATCGTAGTATAAATGATTTGTAAAATGAAGCCATGCAATATTTCATCTATGTTGTTGATTATTGCACGACTCTCTGAGTGTAATAAAACTGTAGCCCAGATTTAAAGTGTGCAATATCTTGTATCTCTAGTTCTTAGCTGTTGCTTACATTCTGGTATATATACCATAAAAAGATCAAAGCAAACGAATGCATTCATGTTAAAAATGCACATTTTAAATTATTTCTATCAGTTTCTGAAAAATGTATGTCACTGTATGTTTTCATAATGAAATTAAATTTACCCAGTATGTAAATAGATATAATAATTATTAGATGATGATTATTATTATGTAAATATCATCTGTGTAGAAATAATGTGCATTTTAAAGATTGCCAACTACATCACAAGTAGAATGTTGTTTTTATTGAATATATATTTGTTTGGACATAAAAAAAAATCAGTATTTTTAATTTTTTTTAATGTTCAAAAATATAGGTTCAGATTATTTATTTTTATTTTTAAAGCATCTTTCCTAAAAGTTAAATGGCCATTCCCTATGTAAACAATGACCAAGTATGTGAGTTTGACTCACCTATTCTATGTCAATGAAAGGTGTGCATGATACAACTTTGTGTGATAAAGTGTGTCAGTTATCAGTTATACAAATGTATATAGATTCTCCTTCAGTTGCCTGTGGGTTACAATATTTCTCCACTCTTAGAGAGTTAAATTTAACATTTAAGCCGTGAGGCAAGTGGTTAAAATTTTTAATTTAACTCTCGAGAGTGGAGAAATATCGTAACCCACATGGGCAACTGAAGGAGAATTTGTTTCTCCCATTATTTAACACGAACTTTATTTAAAAATTTGAAATTAATGTGGGGAAAGGCACCAGACATTTTAATCCTCTAGAGGAGTACATATTTTTCCACCACTGGTTCAGCGGGGTTAAAATGCCATAATAATGGGAGAAATATATATATGTCTGTGGTATTGCGATATGACTGGAAAATATATTGTTGAAAGTGACATAAAATGTCATTTATCCATTTCCCCAAATATCATAAGATCCCTTAAAATGAAAATAGCATAAATTTATTAATTAGTAAGATTAATTGTTAATAATTAACAAAATATTTAAACAATTTTCAAAAGAACCAGCAATACATGTAGGAATGCTACAATATTTGTTGTGCAGTGTCTTTGTGATATATTTAGAATTAGACTTAAGTACAAACAATAAATGGTTTCAGGGTCTATGGGTCGTGAGCCCTGAGGTCCAAAATTTCACAATAGGCTGCAGTGAGGAAAATAAAAAAAGTATTCTTAAGAACCAGGAATGAAATTACAAATATAGATGTCATGAATCACCATTTTGATACACAGATTTAAACTTAGACAAATGAAAACCCAGGTCCGAGCACTGAGGGTCAAAAAGTAACAAAAAATATGCTGCAATTGAAAAAATCTCAAGAATCAGGAATGGTAAATATGCTTGGAGTGAAATATATACGTTTGAAATGGAGATTTAATCTTGTACAAATGGAATCACCAGAGTCTATGGGGTCTAAACCAGGACGAACCAAAGTCTTAACATACAATATACTAGGCTGTAAAAAATGATAAACTTTTGAAACAGAAATATAGTTCATGGGATATTCAGTTTCAAGCTTTTTCAAATAAGGCCCCAGTGTTTGTGGGTGGTTCGGCATTCTGGGGGGTCAAAATATTAAATAGGCTGCAAGCCAGTGCAAGGAGAAAAAATAAATGATAATGTTCTGAAGAACCAGTAATAGACATGTAAATATGAATTTGATATGACAAGTCCTTGTGATTTTGAGATTTAACCTTGTTCATTTGGCATGATCTGGATATTTTTTGCTCCTTGCCCTTAGAGTTGATGTCCTACAGGATCAATAACATTTGGTTGACTTGTTTATGCAAACTTGGTTGAACGATTTCATAAACTTGTTATTGTCACTGGGACCTTTTCAGATACTTTAATTGTTTCCTTTGGAGGTAATGGTTTAATTGTCGGCCAACTTAAATTAAAATGAGAGGCACTCCCAGGGGTTTTACGATGTTTTGCTACACATTTAGTTTGAACACTTTGTTTTTAAAGTTGCATGTTCAAACCCTATTGAGGGCGAGGTGTACTGGATACAACATTATGTGATAAAGTTTGTCAGTGACTTGCGACAGGTCAGTGGTTTTCTCCGGGTACGCTGGTTTCCTCCACCAATAAAACAGACCGTCACAACTGAAATATTCAAACCAAATCTAAGCTGTACATGATGGCAAGTAAACATAACTTTAATGCCTGCAGCTTTCAATTGCAACTAATTCATCATCATGTGATAAAGTTTGTCAGTGACTTGCGGCAGGTCGGTGGTTTTCTCCTGGTACTCAGGTTTCCTCCACCAATAAAATTGACTGTCGCAATTTAACTGAAATATTGTTGAAAGTGGCATTAAACACAAAATTCATAAACCCCTAAAACCCAATAACTTGACCTACATATTGATGAAGTTGAATTCCAACTACATGTATATAGTAATAAGCAATAAAATATGTCTGCTCTACCAGTAGTGATACAGGCTTATGTGAGCCTCTAGTTTATGTTTTTATTTCAGTTTTTGTTTTAGATAAATTTGGAACACATGCAATGACATAATTTCAATTTTTGTTCGGAACACATGCAAATATATTTTAAGGAGGCAAAAAATGTCATAGTTTGGAAAACACAGGATTAAAATTGTTTTATTGATCCAAACAGATTATTATAATTCAGTTAATTCTATGAGCTAAACATCAAAATAATGTAATGTTATATTGAATTAATTAATAAAATATGTTTAAGCTAAATATAAAAACACAAGGTAAATATAGGTAAATTGTTTATTTTCCAAAAACATGGGCACATTAAACTCCTCGGCTGGTAAAAAATTAAAAATGTTCAACAGGATTAAATTTTCTGTATTTTGCCAAAATAAACACCCTCTTTACAAGGTCACATTCACCAAAAGCCATCCTTATTAGATAATTATCAGGCCAGATTTCAGATGCTGGAAAAATACTACTAAATTGTCCCCCTCCTATAAGGCCATTTGTTCATTACAGAAGGGATGGTCTTACAAGAGGACGATTGTAACTAGACATATACAGTGGAACCTGTCTAATCCGACACCTGAGTTTTCCCGACATCCTGTGACATCCGACAAAAATTGATGGTCCCAAAGTAGTTCTGTTAACAAATAAAACCTGAGTATTCCGACATCCTGTACAATCCAACACATTTCCATGGTCCCTTGGTGTGTCGGATTAGACAGGTTCCACTGTATCACTGGCTAAAATAGAATATCTGCCTATAAGTATATACTCATATTTTTTATTTTTTTTTATTTTATTTTTTTTCAATAGTCAGGATTTTACATAACCCCTACACCACCACCTGACTAAGGTGTCTGGGTTTTTTTCTCCAAAAAATATATACTAATATATAGTACATGTACAATTTATGACTATTTAGGTTGTTTTTGTTTTGTTTTTGTTTTTAAATTAAACACATTAAATACACATATAAATTAGTTGTGATTTGTTGACATTTTCATTCACTCAAGAACACACACACATTCTTTTCACTCCTCCACTCAATTTTCTCACTTTGTACACTTGCTCCTATTGATACAGATGATAACAAACAAATAATGACAATTAAAGTTATAAATCAGGAAAAACATATTTTAAAGGGCCCCAGAATTTTTCACAAGCTGCCAGTTTATTGTTTTTTCTAGCTATGTATAATTCAAGAGAATAGTAATTTTTTATTTTAAATTTTAATTCCATAATATTTGGAATTTTGTCTTTAAATTTACATTTATAGATATAATTTTTTAACTCACCTGACCCAAAGGGTCATGTGAACTTTTGTCATCACTTTGCGTCCGTCGTCGTCGTCGTCCGC
>MJUT01039473.1:649151-679861 GCA_002080005.1 Gigantidas platifrons
TTTTGTCTAATCTGTTCAAAAGTATAAAAATCTTTTCTTTGATGGTCAATAAGATGAGATAAGTTCGACACACCAACATTTTCCCATTTGATATAAAAGGAGTAATTTTCAATGGGTACAAAATTTAATATATCAAGAGAAAGACATTCATTCATATTTATTAAGGTATATGGTTTTGCCAAGTGCAGACTATTGAAGATATCTTTCCAGAAAGGGTTACTAATTTTGCTTGAAACCTCAATAAGTTTTTCTTTCTGAAAAGAAAATGTTCTAACACCCCCATAATCTTTCAAATTAGTTAAAAGAATATTTTGCCAGTCTCCATTTAAGTTAAAAAAAAGTCGTTTTACCCAACTTACTTTTAAATAAGTAATAAAGGATTGTAAATGGATCATTTTCAACCCTCCCTCTTGAATATCCCCAATTAGCGTATTACGTTTAATTTTTTCTGTTTTTCCATCCCAAATGAAATTGAAAAAAAGTTTATTTAATTCATTTAGCATAGATTGTTTCAAATTTAGTAATGGCGTAAATAAGTGTATCAGTTTTGGAAGAGCTAGTGTTTTAATCACAGTAACCTTTCCAAGTAATGTGAGTTTTCTATGTTGCCAACTTTTTAATATTTTTGAAATATCTATAATTTTTTTCCTAAAATTCAAATCTGGCATGGTATAGAGATATAGAGAAAATTCAATTCCAAGAAGTTTAAAATTTGAGTATGACCAGTCAAGATTAAAATCTGGACAAAGAATTAAATCGGAGTACCTTTTATTCCCCACCCATACAACCTTTGTTTTAGATGTATTCATTTTTAAACCAGAAACTTTATGGAATTTGTCAAAACAATGAAGGGTCTCTTTTAATGAAAGTTCTCTTCCATCAAGCAAAAGGAAAGTGTCATCAGCATACTGACTTATCAATGGCTCTGTTTCATTTATAAGAACTCCTTTAATTTGTGGATTAGACTTGATGTTTAAAGAAAGTAACTCTACCCCTATTATAAATAAATAAGGAGAAAGGGGATCTCCTTGGCGACAACCTCGTTCTAAGTTAAAGAAATTTGACATCTGACCATTATTAATAACACAACTTTTTGATTCTGCATATAACGTTTTAAACCATTTACAAATAGACGGACCAAAATTAAAACTCTTTAAAGCTTTAATTAGGAATTCCCATTCAATGGAATCAAAAGCTATTTCAAAATCCACCAGTAACAGTAGACCGTATAAATCATTTTCTTCTAAATAATGCATTAAGTCATAAAGAAGTTGTGTATTCTCTCCCATGAATCTGTTTTTCATGAATCCCTTTTGAGTATCGCTTATAATAAATGATAAGACCTGTTTTAACCGATTTGCAAGTACTGCAGAAGCTATTTTTAAGTCAGTATTAAGCAAGCTGATTGGACGCCAGTTGCCCATGTACCTTCTGTCTTTGCCTTCCTTAGGGATACATGTAATAACTCCTTGACTTTGAAACTGAGACAAATTACCCGATTCATACCCATATTTTAGTGAACGAAAAACAAAATCACCAATATCTTTCCAAAAAAATTTGAAAAAATCAACTGTAAAACCATCTGACCCCGGACTTTTTCCATTTTTCATCAATTTAAGCACCTCTCCACATTCCTTAAATGTTAAATTACCCTCACAGGAGTCTCTTTGTTCATCTGTTAATCTTACATCGTGGTGAAAAAAGGAATCATCATTATCAAATAAAGATTTGCTGAGTACAGATTTTTATAAATACTTTCTTGTTCAGAAAGAATTTTTGACTGGTCCGAAATATTATTTCCTTTGTTATCTATAAATTCAGAAATAGTCTTGTTGATAAAGGATTTTTTTTCTAATTTACAAAAATATTCAGTACATTTTTCCCCATTCTCGTGCCAGTTTGCCCGAGAACGGAGAAGTAAACCATTAATTATATGTTGTCTTTTAATTTCGAGTTCAGTTTTCTTTTGATTTAATAATATTTGTGTTCAATCACGTGGTCGTAGATTCATCTCATTCTCTAAATTCTGAATATCATTTTCCAATATTCTAGTAGTTTCTTTCTCTTGCTTAGACTTTTTAATACTATATTCAATAGAGATACTTCTGATTTTCATCTTAAGTATTTCAAAAAAATTCAGATCATTGCAAGACAATTCAACATTTATAATATCATCAACATCTCCATTGGAATAATATTCTGATATTGTATTTTTAATACATGTTTTAACTAAGTTAATATATTCTGAGTCTCAAACAAAAAAACAATTGCTGAACGATCTGTTCTATATCCCAAAATTATTTTCGTGTTTTCCATGAGTGCAAACATGTCTTCTGAAACAAGAAAATAGTCTATCCTACTCTGTTTGACAGGTGAGGGTTGGCGCCATGTGTACTTCCTATCATCAGGATAACAAGTACGCCATGGATCCAACAACTCAAATGTTTCTTTCATTTCATCTATCTTTTTACGAGCATTTATATTTCTGTCATGAAGTACATTGAATGTATCCTCACTTTTGTTTTGTACTGCATTCCAGTCACCACAAAATAGATAACTTGTATTTGCAAATTCTGAAGATTTATAAAGTATATCTGTAAAGAATTGTGGTACATCTGTATTCATATTGTGTTATGTTTGTTTGTTTGATGGTGTTTAATGCCACTTTATATTTCAGTTATATCGTGGCGGTCAGTTTTTTTGGTGGAGGAATTGGAGGGCCTGGAGAAAACCACCGACCTGTCACAAGTTACTAATAAACTTTATCACATAATGTTGTATACCTCTCCTTGATCGAGAATCGACCTCACAACATCAGTTGATTGCATAGGTACTTGTAAATCCAACTACCATACGATCATGGCCACGACGGTCCCATGTTTTTTTAAGCACTTTATTATGTTACTGATATTAAGATTTACATTGTAGATAAGTTAGAATGCCAGGTTCAGCCAAGATGGATCAGAGTCGATGGCCAAAAGATGTAGGAATATTAGCCATAGAAGTTTACTTTCCATCACAGTATGTTGATCAAGATGAACTTGAGATATTTGATGAAGTATCCACGGGAAAATACACAATTGGACTCGGACAATCCAAGATGGGATTCTGTTCTGACAGGGAGGATATCAACTCTCTCTGTCTTACCGTTGTTCAAAATTTGATGGAAAAAAATAGCATATCGTACAGTGATATTGGTCGTTTAGAGGTCGGTACAGAGACTATTATTGATAAATCTAAAAGTGTCAAAACTGTGTTAATGCAATTATTTGAAGAAAGTGGAAATAGTGACATTGAAGGGATAGATACAACTAATGCCTGTTTTGGTGGAACATCAGCTCTTTTCAATGCAATAAATTGGATAGAATCCAGTTCTTGGGATGGTATGAATAAAACATGTCCCTTTTTAAACAAAAACAACAAGAGTTGAATTGTCAGCTTCAGCTTTAATGTGTCAAATGGTCTTGATTTTAATAGTCACAATTGAACCAAAATCCTGATTTTAATTGTCATAATTGAACCAAAATCCTGATTTTAAGTCACAATTGAACCAAAATCCTGATTTTAATTCAATAATTGTCACAATCGAACCAAAATACTGATTTTAATTGTCACAATTGAACCAAAATCTTGATTTTAATTGTCACAATCGAACCAAAATCCAGATTTTAATAGACACAATTGAACCAAAATCCTGGTTTTAATATACAATTGAACCAAAATCAAGATTTTAATAGACACAATTGAACCAAAATCCTGATTTTAATTGTTACAATTGAACCAAAATCCTGATTTTAATAGTCACAATTGAACCAAAATCCTGGTTTTAATAGATACAATTGAACCAAAATCCTGATTTTAATAGTCACAATTGAACCAAAATCCTGGTTTTAATAGATACAATTGAACCAAAATCCAGATTTTAATAGACACAATTGAACCAAAATTCTGATTTTATTAGTCACAATTGAACCAGAATCCAGATCTTAATAGACACAATAGAACCAAAATCTAGTCACAATTGAACCAAAATCCTAATTTTAATAAACATAATTGAACCACAAATCTTGACTTTATCATATTTAAAATAATAATTCAATCAAAATATAAATTTAGTAGTCTGTCTTGGTTTTCATGAACTTCCCTATCTGTGGGTTTCAATGGCATGGGATTCCTATAAATTGTAAGTTACAAAGGTTTCTAGGTCATATAAAAAGTGATTTGATGCTCCAGGAGCAAATGTTTTTCCACAAAATGTTCACACACACATCATATGACCAGAATCTAACCTTGAAACAATAACATTACTACTGCTAATGATAAAGGATGACATCACATTTTCAAAAGTTTTGACACAGTTCAATGAAATTGTTATTGCACAACCACTTGTTGACATATTTGCACTCATGGTGAGGTGTACTCGATACAACATTATGAGATAAAGTTTGTCAGTGACTTGCGACAGGTCGGTGGTTTTCTCTGGGTACTCCGGTTTCCTCCACCAAAAAACTGACTTCCACGATATAGCTGAAATATTGTTGAAAGTGGTGTTAGACACCATAAGCCAACCAGACTTGCACAGTATTCTTGTAAAGCCAATATTCACTCAGTAAATAACTTTGATTTAAATATTACATTATTATATTTAGTTTATATACCGCACCCAGGTTCAAAGACTACTTGTATATAACAATGATAGATATATTAATGACATTATGAAATTTGTTTGAACGTTATTTTAAGTCTTTGATATATATATATTTATAATGATAAAAATTCACCTGGTCTTGAACTTTATCTCATAAGCAATTTGATAACATAATAAATTTTATTTGCAAGTAATTATTTTTAACTTTTGAAAAACTAAATGAGGTTATTAACTCGTTTATGAATTTTTTTTAAGGGGAACTCGGAAGAAGGGAGGGACGGAGGGGAGAATTCAAGTTCAAATAATTTTGGTAAAATTCATATTATATTAAATACAAGCTCAGTCCTCGAAATGAAAATTTGAATTTACTGGTGCGAATCAAATTCTTGAATTTATTTTTATATATTGAAAAATTTACTGGTCAGAACAAAGTTTTACTGGTCTTGGGATAGAGGACCGTTGCTCATTGTGAGGACTGCAAACTGTTTTTTTTTTTAGTTGAATTGAAAATATAACATTAAAATATTTCTGTTCAAAGTGATAGAAATAAAGGACCTTTGTTTTTTTTACTCCCAAAGACTTGAATTATTTGGAATTCCAATCAAGTGATACTGATGAAGGTTATTTCCGAAAAATGTGTCATGGACAGCCAATTTGATATCTGCATTTTAATCACGTTTACAATACAATTTAATGTAACAGATATAACACTTAGCCAATGATACATGTAGTACATTTGTAACTATATATAGTTTTTTTCTGAGGATGTACATGATATAGAGGGATTACTATATATATATATATATGAAATATATAGTTATCACACTCAATTTATTGAACTTTTGATGTCATTTTTGACACAATAGTCATTTGAACCTCATAGATAAAATATACATGTAATATTTCATCAACTGTTAAAAATATGAATTACTTAAATATAGAAACGTTCCGAAAAATTTAACATACATTTTAGGAAGCAATGGAAAAAAAATTAAATAATCATCTAAATCATTCTGACATGTGCATGCAGAAATTGAGGTCTCATGTAGGTCTAAGATTTCAAAGACTTTGCTAACTAAATAACTAAAGTTGTGAGTTCAAACCCCGTTCATGGCGAGGTGTACTCGATATAACATTATGTGATAAAGTTTGTCAGTGACTTGCAACAAGTTGGTGGTTTTTTCCGGGCACTTCGATTTCCTCCACCAATAAAACTGGCTGCCACGATATAACTGAAATATTGTTGAAGTGGCGTTTTTATTTTTGTAACAAACACATAATAGGTTTCAATACAATCTTATGACATGTAAATTGTTCTGCAGGTCGTAATGCACTGGTTGTAGCTGGAGATATAGCTGTATATGCTACAGGAAATGCTAGATGTACAGGTGGCGCTGGTGCGGTTGCCATGTTACTGGGAACAGATGCTCCCCTGATATTTGACAGAGGTATACTGAAAATGTAGTTGTATTTATCTCCCCAGGCCCTGATATCTGACAGAGGTATACTGAAAATATAGCTGCATTTATCTCCCCTGATAACTGACAGAGGTATAGGAGTAATACCACTAAATAATCCCCTATAGCATTCTATGTTAAATAGAATCTGTTTGGACTTTTATACAGGTTTCACCTGAAGTTGAATATAAGTACATTTGTATGTTTATATCTCATGGAAATGGTGACTAATTGGAAACTTACCTCCAAAAATCAACATACATTTAATGGCATATTAGAAAAAATTGTTTGCTTGAAGTTGTCAACCCTTGAAAATCCTACTTTCACTTTGCATTGTATACAAATTTAAGTGGTTACTTTTCAATACAAGTTTTTTTTTTATTTTAGACCACAAGTTTTAAAATACATGTATGTGTTTAAAATGGGAAAATATTTTAAAATTGATGTCAAGAAATTAGAATACTTATAATATACCAGTATACTTACTACATGTTAATGCTGTTTGTTTTTGTAGGAGTAAGAAGTATATATATGCAACATGCCTATGACTTCTATAAACCAGACTTGTCTTCAGAATACCCTGTCGTAGATGGGAAATTGTCTGTACAGTGCTATGTCAATGCATTGGATAATTGTTATCAAATGTATAAATCTAAAGCAAAAAAGACAAATATTTCAGGTAACTGACACTGTTATATTATGTGTAGAAACTAAAAATATGATTGAACCCAATTTGTACATGAATCGTCATTGAATGGTCCCTTAAAAATGTTCAGTTTTTGTTTGGATTGGAATCCAAGATGCATAAGTATTGTCTTTAATACATTTTTGTAAACAGGTACAGGTATATATTTTATTAAAATTTTACACCATGATATGGCTGGTATAATGCCAAAAGATGGAGCTTAAAGACAAATAATTGTTATAATGATAACTTATCACAGTATTGTTTGATCTAAGTCACACATTTAAATAAATCAGAAAAGATCAATCATTCTGGTCACCAAACCTTTATATGTATATGATAATATAGGATATTAAATCTTTTGTGGATAAGATATTGGACATAATATGTTTTATTTGAAACATAATAATTTCTTTCCTTATTGCAAAAACTCTTAACCTCCTAGATCTGATTAGGTATTGTCAGTATGTTTTCTCAGACTGCACTTGCTTTAATTTACTATCATCTCTTTAACAACAACCTTCCTCTGTTACTTGGTTGGAATTATTGACCAACTGACCAGTTTGATAGAGAAATATATACAAACTGAAGTTTGTTAAAAAAAAAAAAATCAACCCAATACCTAATCTAGGTGGTTAAATGTTTTTGCACATGGAATGTTTTTCATGGTTAAACAAATCTGGAAAAATATGTAGACATTTTCTTGTATCTCTGTATTTTTGTATATTTTCTTAGTGTGTTTATGCAGTGTTTGTTAAATTTTAGTAATATTTTCAATCACCACAGTTGTTAAATTTCTGCATGAGAATTCCCACCAGTAGACAGTCATTAAAAACAGAAATTAATAACTTAAAAATTTTTTTTTTTACATTTTGGTCATAGGAGAACATATTTCCTATTGCTAGTCACTCTCTATATTTAAATTTTCAAAATATAAAGCTTGTGCTAAATCTTGAGTGAAGAAATATCATAATCCATGGGTTGCAGTAGGAGAATCTATATATTTTTACTCTATTTTCTTTTTTCCAAATATTAAAACTTAAAAAAAGGAAATTATTTTGTGCCTTTATAGATTTCGAAAAGGCCTTTGATAAGGTATGGAGGGAAGGGCTTTTCTACAAAATGATGTTAAATAATATCAATGGCAAAATGTATAATGTTATTAATATGTATGATAGTATAAAATCTTGTATCTCATATAATAATTGTATATCAGAATACTTTGATTGTGCAAATGGAGTAAGACAAGGGGAAAACCTGTCCCCTTTTCTTTTTTCATTATTTTTAAATGACATTGGCACTTTTTTAGAAAATAAAAATATTACAGGACTACAAACTATCTCAGATGAAATAGAAAACAATTTAGATATTTACCTTAAACTTTTTATTCTGTTATATGCTGATGACACTGCATTGTTAGCTGAGACAGCAAATGATCTCCAAACTCAACTGGATGCTTTTTATGAATATTGTAATTTGTGGAAATTAAAAGTAAATGCAGATAAAACCAAAGTAATGGTGTTTGGAAATGGGAGATTACCACAAAATTTGAGCTTCAGCTATGATAATCTGAATCTTGAGATAGTTAAAAATTTCAACTATCTTGGTATTATTTTTACTAAAACGGGGAATTTTAGCTTGACAAAAAAACATCTAGCTGATAAAGCACTAAAAGCTATGTATGAAGTTTTGAAAATGGGAAGAATGTATAAACTATCAATAAAATGTTTACTTGATCTATTTGACAAAATGATTAAACCCATCCTGTTATATGGCTGTGAAGTGTGGGGCTTTAGTAACAATGATATTCTGGAAAAAATACATCTAAAATTTTGTAAGATTCTTTTAAATTTAAAAACATCAACGCCTAGCTATATGGTATATGGTGAACTAGGGCGATATCCTATATATATTGATATTAAAATCAGAACAGTATGTTACTGGGCAAGACTTATAGTTGGTAAACAAACAAAGTATTCTAATATATTGTATAGACTATGTCGTCAATTGAATAAAAAATTATAATATGCAGTTTAGTTGGATATCGTTTGTAAAACAAATATTTAATGAGTGTGGCTTCTCAAATATATGGGAAACAGAACTTTTTAACAATGTAGATTATTTGAAATGTTTAATTAAACAGCGATTGGAGGATCAGTTTCTCCAAAATTGGAATTCTTTATTACAAAATTCACCGAAAGCCATAAATTATAAAACATTTAAAACAGAGTTTAAATATGAAGAATATTTAAATATTTTAGAAATAAAAGATGCAATTCTGCTTTGCAGATTTAGAACAACAAATAATAAACCCCCCATCGAAACAGGGCGATGGCAGAACATTCCAAGAGAAAATTGTAAATGTAAATTATGTAATAGATCCCAAATTGGAGATGAATACCATTATATTTTTGAATGTATTTATTTTAACCAAAAACATAAGCAGTCACTGTCAAATTATTTCATATATAGACATAATATCATTAAATTTTCTGAACTTATGTCAAGTAAAAGAAAGCCAATACTGAAGAAACTCTGTCATTTTATAAGTGCTATTAATACCGGTGTTTGTCCTCCAGGCTCTTAGTCCATTGTAACCTCTCTCCTAATTTGTATATATATATTGTAAATAGTTGTTATTTTGATCTTATTGTTATATCTCTGTACCATTGTTATACATTGGCTTTATGAGAATAAAGATATAGTAGTTAACTCTGATTATCAGATATTGATGTTGGTCAATATGTTAATAACCTTTGTTACATGTTTTTGTATCTTAATATGAGCTGATCATTACCTGTTTATCTACCTGTAACAGGTGTGCTAAATACCCTACCTGTTTATTTCATCAATTCTACCAGTTATTATTTTGTACCTTTGAACATTATATCAACATTATCTAATAATTTTGATAAATTGTAAATAATATAGATAATATTATCATAATGATAATCAATGATCATGACCTGCCATTAAAAACAGTATGATTTACTGAAAAAAATTAGGTTTATTATTTTTGACAATAGAATGTGCTACCAGAATTTTGATCTTTACCAATTATGCAGATTTTTTTTTTTTTTTTTTTTATCTTTGACCGACTTCACAAATCTCAGGGCACTCACCATAGAGAAATACATGTAGTTAATGCCAGTACATTGTACAATCACACTAAGATAAAAAAAAAAATAATAATAATAAATAAATAAAAAAAAACGAAAATATTTCATGTTTATTAGGTTCTCAATTATCAATACGCTAAACTTGACTAACATTAGGAATTAATTAAAGGACAACAATGAAGGTCAACCACAGCAAATGTGTTATCAGTACATGTACTCGAAAATGAAAAATACAAAAATGTATTCAATTTTAAGTATTATATATAAATACAGTGGAACCTGTCTAAACTGAACCCTGAATAAACTGAAATACTGTATAAACCAAATTTTATATAAAATCCTAATGTAGGAAAACTTGATTTCATCTGAATAAAACGTGCTTAAAATTTGGTTCAGATTAGACATATTTCATTGTAAACTAAAAAAAGTTTTTATTATTTTATTTTGTGATTTGTTGACACCATTTCATGATCGTTCTGTTCAACATCAAGATTTTATTATATTTATTAATTATTGTTGAGTGTAATGGTTGATGTTCATCATCATGATTAATAGTAAATGTCCTGTGTGGAATAAGATATACATGTACATTTGTATATATAGATTCTCCTTCAGTTGCCCGTGGGTTACGATATTTCTCCACTCAAGAGAGTTAAATTAAAATTTTTAACCACGAGCCGTTACCCACATGGGCTACTGAAGGAGAATTTGTTTCTCCCATTATTTAACACAAAGTTTATTTCAAAAGCCGTCAAACGAGTCAAATGCGGGAAAAGGCACGAGACATTTTAATCCTCTAGAGGATTACAGATTTTTCCACCACTGGTTCATCGGGGTTAAAATGACGTCATAATGGGAGAAATATATTTTAATAGTTTAGTAAGAAAAGATATGGATGTAAATGAACATGAGAGACTATTCAACATTACTCTTAGACAAGAGAATTCATTTCAGTCAATTTCTCATTGCGGTGTATATTTGCAAGCAAGTAAGAATGACAAACATATTTCTCAAGACATTATAATTTTTGTGGACAAAGAAAATTCTCCACTTTTATCATATTCATGATTTAATTATTTCATAGAATGATGACTTTGTACAACAAAACATAACTTTTGGAAAAAAAAGGTATCTTCTATACATAAATTCAAGATTACTACATTATAACATATTGAGTTTCTTTTTTTTCTCAAGAGTAATAATTACTTATTTTTTCCATTGATTACAATATACCTATATTTTACAATATTGAGGGATAAGAAGGGGTTTTATTCATTCACATATAAAAACAAATATCTGTTGACATTACATGATTTTGTGTGATAATTTCATTCACTATACAGTTTTGTTTAGACCTTAAACTTACTAAGTAGTCAAGCTTGTCATATGTATAACCTGAGAGATTTGTTGTTAATTTACCATATTTGGAACGTCGCCAACTTCTTTTACTGGCTTGATACAGGCATTTCAGCAAATGAGTGAGCGATTGTTGTTTAATGCCAATTCAGCATTTTTTCAATGAGATGATGATGAGGTCCACTTTGTACTAGACCAACATGCTTAGCTGGATTTTTACAGTGCTAGCTCACTGAAACAACAGTCTGTGGATAGACATGTCACTACACTCGGACACATTATTCTGATTCCGAGCCAACCAGTCTTTGCTCTTTCACATTAACATACCTGTTAACCTCAGAGATTGTGTATGTGGGAGATCTCCCACATTCCAACTATTTAATGTGGGAGATTTTGCGTGACGAACTTTTTCACACTAAAATTGTTAGATTAAAGCAAACAAAATTTACTGTACAACTTTTATTGTTGTTGTTGAGCAACATTACTTCAAACCACTTTGGTAGGACAATACAGCTTGTTTTGCTGATCTTAGAACAGAGTCAAGTTTTGATTTTGCTTTGCACATAATAAAGAACAAAGTGTGTCATTGTTCAACTTAGATCTCATATCTGTCTGGATTTTTTTTAACATAGAAAAAATTCTCTCTGGGTCTGCATTTTTAAGATTGGTTGATTTCCTTGTTGAAGCAACTGCTTTTTTTGTGTGAATCTCCATCAGCATGTCTTTTAATATCATATACACCACCATGGCTGACACTAAAATTTGTAGAACAAAGTTTGCAAAATGCCATATCATTCCCAAAAGAAGTAGGCTGCACCCAATCGTATAATTTTGTCCAGTCCTCCAAGAATTTGCAATAATGTTTCTTTTTCTTTGAAGAAGGGGTGCTAGGTCCTGAATTTCAACGTCTCCTTGATTGTGACATAGTTGAACTGTATTTTTTTTAAAGTTTTTTTCGTATTTAAGTAAGTAATTGAATGATACTCGATTTCAAATTTTCTTTTTTCACAACTTTGATTCGTGTAGTTATCCATTCGATATTGTAAACAACTTACATTATCGGCGTTTCTAGTAAAAACCGAGAGAATTCCGAGTAACAATCGGCTGATTCACGCAAATGTTTTAATGACCCAGCTGATAAAAACAACAAAAATGGCGTCCTAATTTTCGATTTTAATCAAATTTATGGTCGCGGGAGATAATGTGGGAGAAGTATTTCAAAGCGGGAGTTTTTAGTCTCCCGCGCGGGAGGCACATTCTTTGCGGGAGGCCGAGCTCAAAAGCGGGAGTCTCCCGCGAAATGCGGGAGGGTTAACAGGTATGCATTAATGCTGCCTGCTTAGCAGAGAAGCAACAAATACCAATTTTATAGTCTTTGGTTTGATCCAACCGGTGCAGTTGGCACTTCAGTGAAAAATGATAGTGTTAAACTATGTTGATCAATACATTGTATGATTCTATTTCAGATAATAAAAGCTTATTGGAGTCAGCAGACGGTTTCATATTTCACTCCCCGTATTGTAAGCTTGTACAGAAATCATTTGCTAGATTGATGCTAAATGATTTATGGAATGATCCAGACCCTGATTTTACACAGAAATATTGTGGTCTTGAAGGTTACAGGTAATTATCTATATTACATTATTGTGGTCTTGAAGGTTACAGGTAATTATCTATATTACATTATTGGGTTAAGTAGTATAACATTTAGGGTTAGGGTTATGGTGTTTAATGCCACTTTCAACAATATTTCAGTTATATCATAGTGGTCAGTTTTATTGGTGGAGGAAACCGAAGTACCTGGAGAATACCACCGACCTACCGCAAGTCACAGACAAACATTATCACATGTTGTATCGAATACACCTCGCTTGAGCGGGATTCGAACTCATAACGTTAGTGGTGATTGACACTGATTGCATAGGTAATTGTAAATCCAACTACCATACAGTCAAGACCACGACAACCCCCATATCATTATTATTCTTGTAGATGTAATAAAAGATACTAAAGGCATTCACTGTCTTATTTTTTTCACATTTCAATCTTCTCTGCAGAAACCACTGAATCATTTCAACTGAAATTTGTCAAATGGAAAAGGCATATCATAGTTGTTAAAATGTTATTGTAGATGCCTGCATGCACAACAATTATCGTAGTCGAGTAAAACAAATGGATAAAAATAGTAAGTTCATGTTTTTATTATGTATTTCACATTCAAACAGAATAAAACTGGTTTGCTGTCCACTAATAGCCTTACTCACATGTTTAGCTATATTTATGGTGAGTAAATACTGAGTATAGCAGTCAATATTTCACATGTGATCCTAACCAAGAGATATTATCCTCATTGGCCAGCCATTGATATCTTGCATTACTGTTTAAATGTTTGTACATAAAGGAGAATTGACATTTAAGTACCAAATTTACAAAATCTGATTAGACCCAACAGAGGTTCAAACCTTGATGGCATGGATTGATGGCAAGGACACTAAAACTATTGCACCAAGTAGTTAGTCTGGGCAGTCTATAATAGCAGGGATAAAACTTAGCAAGGGCCCAGTAGCTCAAGACCACAAAAATTTGGGGGGCGTCTGAAAATTTTCAGAACAGTAACCCAGCTGGCTACTGAAATTTTTAATATTTTCATGTGCAAAGTCAGTTACTGGACCCCAAGAATTTATTCAAGATTACTGAAACTGTTATTTAAGGGTGCCCACCTGACAACTGCAGCAAAAATGCTAAGTTTTGTCCCTGCTATACCTGAAAGATTATTATTGTGTGTAGTGCATTGTAGGTCATAGTTTAAAAACAGACAAAAAAAATCATATCTAAGATTTCTTTTATTTACAGAGATATTGATAAAGAAAACACCATGTTCAATAAAGAACTTGAAAAAGACTTTATGGCAGCAAGTAAAGGATTATTTGAGAAGAAAACCAAGCCATCATTATTTTTAGCTAATCAAGTAGGGAATATGTATTGCCCATCTGTGTATGGTGGGCTTGTATCACATATTCTGAGGTTAGATGCAGTCTTAACTGATAAGCATAGTCAGAGTTTTATACTGAAACCCACTCAGACACATTATCCTAATTCCGAGCCAACCAATATTTGCTCTTTCTCCTTAACGTTGCGTGCTTAGCGGAGAAGCAACAAAAATCAGTTCATAGTCTTTGTGATATTGAAACCTAAATGTGCAATTGTTAATTGTTAAACATTATGTTAAATTGTGTATTCTGCTAACACAGTTTATCTAAAGTAAGATTTATGCACATTTCAGTATACTATATTTGTCCTCTAATTGATTGCAGTAAATCGTTCATGAATCATTTTTTTCTTTCCCCTAGACATATCTTACCAAAATACTGTTAGATGATACTGATGCATTTCCGAATTTTGTAAAAAAAAAAAAAAATTAGATATATTTTACTTTATACCAAAAACAAATTACATGTGGTAGGATTCTCTATAAAAAAGTTTTTTTTAGCAAAATGTACCATTCATCAGAAAGTAGTAATAACAGTATTATAACAGTGTAATTCTGTGATGTGAAAGAATCCACTTTAAATTTATATACAGGGTTAGGGTTATGGTGTTTAACACCACTTTCAACAATATTTCAGTTATATCGTGGCAGAGTACCAGGAGAAAAACACTGACCTGCCGCAAGTCACTGACAACCTTTATCACATAATGTTGTATCGAGTACACCTGGTCTGAAGGGGATTCGAAATCACAATGTTAGTGGTGATAGGCACTGATTTCATAGGTAGTTATAAATCCAACCACCATGCAATCATGACGGCCCTTTAGATTTATATACAGAATTTGAATACTACAATATTGTAATTTCTGACAATAATCAGAAATTGAAAAATATATCGGTCTTATGAATGTGTCTAAAAAAAATTATTTTGTTCTAACAGCTAATATTTACAACTTATTTCTATATTACAGTCATTCCATAGAAGAATTGAAAGGAAAAAGGATAATATTGTTTTCCTACGGATCAGGTTTAGCATCAGCAATGTTTTCTCTACATTTCACAGAAGACGAATGTTTGAAAAACTCATTACAGCAATTAAAAGACAATGTTTCACATGTAAATTCATACTTAGAATGTAGAACGAAATGCTCACCTGAAATGTTTGCCAAAATGATGAAATTAAGAGAAGATACTCATAATTCAGGTAAATATCAAATATGGTTCAATATGGCTAATATTTAGCTGGTTATATCTCATCTTTTTAAAAAAAGGAGGAACCCAAACTTTACATGAGGGTCCGCCATGGGCGTGATTGTGATTGTATGATAATTGGATTTACAACAACTTGTGCAATCAGTACCTATCACAACTAAAGTTGTGAGTTTGAATCTAGCTCATGGGGAGATGTACTCGATACAATTTTGTCAATGACTTGCATCAGATCTGAGGTTTTCTTGGTGTACTCTGGTTTCCTCCACCATTAAAACTGACCGCCACAATATAACTGAAATAATGTTGATTGTCTGACATTCCGTTACTCCATCAAAGATGGCCATTACTAAAAATAGAAATATCTTTTATTGACAATTACTACTTTCTTTTAAGATATTATGAGCTCATAATTAAACTGCAGCTGCATAACAATCAGTAGTTTCAATTCATTTAATAAATTTCCCCCTCAGGTGAGGCCACCCCTCTTATTAAGCCACTTTTTTATTGCAGAAGAGACAACTTTATAAGAGGGTTACCGTACTTGACAATAAATATCTTAAGAAATCCCTGTGTAAGATTTAAAGCCTTCCATTAAAGGGATATTAAAGGTTGTTTTAACATATAATTTTTCAACTCGTGACGAAGGTTGTTTCTTTTCAATTTAATTGTAAAAACAATCCAAAAATACTTTGCATGCCCATATAATCCCTAATATCGTTAAAATATCACTTAAAAGGGTCGAAATGAATTTTTGTCTTGGAAGTAAAAATTCAATTCAAGGCAAAGACTGCAAGATATGACAGAATTATCAACGAATTATGTCACTTTTACAAAGTTTCATTGATAAAAACTGAGTTAATGTTTCATAAATATCATTTATTGAACTAATTGCAAGTTTTCATGAGATACAAAAAATTACCAAAATGAGCTTTAATATGAAATCTTTTACTACCTGTTACTAGAGAATGTTTGACATTGATTATGTCTTCCTCCAAGGAATATTATTTAAAATTAAAATTTATATTAATAATTATTGAAAATAATCTTTTATTCACTCAACAAATTAGATTATAATGCAAATCATATACATGTATCAAGAAAATGATGTAGTTACACTTGGAATTAAAAGATTATTGCTACAAGGATTTACTGTATAATTTTTAAAGATTCTAATGTAATAAAAACATATCTAACTTTAGTGCACATCACGTTTCTAGAAATAACCTTCATCAGGTATGTTCAATGTCAAATAATTAATAACATGATAAAAACATATCTAACTTTAGTGCACATCACGTTTCTAGAAATAACCTTCATCAGGTATGTTCAATGTCAAATAATTAATAACATGATCAGATCAAAACAAAGTTGAACTTGTCCTGACATTTTAACTGTCAGAAAACCAGATGAGTATCTACATGATCTTATATAATAGCCTCTAATTGATAAAACATCATGTTTTAGATTTTATCTTGTTTACATCTAATTTTTTGTTTACTTATAACGTAATAAACATGTATCATGCATCTCTTTTTGTAGAAGCTTACTCTCCACACAAACAACAAAACACCTATTTTCAGGTATTTGTTTACATCTGAATTTTTTTTTTACTTATACCGTAATACACATGTATTATGTATTTCTTTTTTTGTAGCACCTTACACACCCACACAAACAACAGAACACCTATTTCCAGGAACTTGGTACCTGACAGACATAGATAATAAACATAGAAGAAAATACCAACGTAAACCAACAGCTTCAGTTCTGAATGGCCATGACAACTTGGAGATAACTGGAGTCATTCCTGTATGTAATAATCTATATATAGTCAAACCTGCCCATGCAGTCACCTCTATTGAGCAGTCACCTGTATTAAAAGGTGACTTTTTTCTTGTCTTATCATAGAAAATTTCATATGAATTGAACCTCTTTTTACAGGTCGTCTGTCTTATAAGACCACCTTTCATTTGTCCCAAACGTGACCTCTTAATACAGGTTGGCCTGCATCTCTTTTATTCAATATGAAAATAGAGCACATTGTCTTTCATTCAATCACTCAATCCCAACAGTTAAGACATGCTCTCAGCATGAAAAGCATGCATGCACTTTAACAAATTTCACCATCTCCATATTTTTTAGGTCGAAGTTACGTTTGTGTTATGTTTTAATGAATGTTTTACCATAATTAAACTTGTTCATGTAATGTTACTTTTATTCATCAACTGGTTCAAACTAATTGTATTCATTTATAAACAATGTCATGGTTAAGTTCAATAACCAAAATGTTTAATGACAATAGGTGTAGTTATCCCCTTTATATATGTAAAAGAAAAAAGCACAAGTAAAATATCCTTCATATTGCTTTAATTTCTTCAGTTTTCAACCAAATATATAAGTGGAAATTTATAAGCAGTATCTTGAATTTTGATGAATTTTGAATAGTAATATACATAGGAAAATATTATTTATGACAAAATTTCATACATGTATGTGTAACAGTACTGTTATCAGTTTTTCATAATAAAGCCTATTTCCATTTGAAAGTTATGTACACTAAAGTCACTAGGAAAGCCCAAATCTATTGGAGTCCATCAAATTAAAAATTGAATGATAAATGTGGGTCAGTTCTGATTACTGATGCATACGATGTACAGTGAATTTATTATTATTTGTGGTATAGCAATTTTCGTGGATTTCGTATATAGTATCAAACCATGGAATTAAGAATTTGACGAATATTTGTCACCATATTTATGTATGTGCACAGACTTAAACTAGAGGATCCACAAATTTACATATAAAAAAATGCAAATTGTTAACCACAAATTTTTAAATGAATTAACAATATTGTTTAAAATGTAAGTTTTTTCATAAGTATAACACATTACTGACCATTTAAAAGTTTTAAGAGTATTTTAGTATTTCAAAGTTTGATCTATAATATTAAAACACATACCCATATATATGTGAGAAAAAAAATTATATTGTATTTTATGTTTCCAAGTTGTATTAAAAAAATTAAAAATCTGTGAAAAAAATTATATAACAAGTGTTGAACCCTTATAAATCAAATAAAAAGGATATTTCATAATAAATTATAAGTACATTGTATGTAAAAGACTTTAAAAAAGAGTTTATGATTAAAAGCTTTAGTTATGCAATCTGAAGCACAATATTTAAATGGGAATACTTGAACATTGTACATGGATTAAAGTACACATATTTTAATTGTTTGAATGTGTAAGCAATTCTATTTATAATGATGGTGCAATCTGAAATAAATTTGTTTTCAGATTAATTTTTTTCTTGAGATCTTTACCTATAATTGGTACCCATGGGAGATTTTCTCTACTAATTTCTACATTTTCACCTTTCCCTTGTTGACATGCTGTGATTGTATAATGTTGCACTCAGTGTAGCCGTTTATTGCACTATTAAGTACATTGTACTACAATGAACTTTAATAAATAGATGAATCAAAAATGGAAGGAGCTAGAACATTTTGAAAACCATTAAGGTGTTTACTAACATTCTAGATTATTTTCCATCAAATTTATTCTATTTGTTGTAGCATAAGAAAAGGAAACTTTGACAGCAAATAGTTTAAAGAATAGTCTTGGAAGGTACAAGATTTATTCTCAATGTTGTACAAGCTTGTTATGTCTTAGCTGCGGAACCGTAGCCCTTTATGGTCCTTTTTTTTTTTTTTTTTTTTGGCGGACCGTAGGGCCAGGGATTTCCCCTATGCAAAAACTTTCGGAATTTGCGACCTCGATTGAGTCGCACCTTTCCAGGGGTTTCTGGCGATCGGACGCCAAGTGTGCGTAGCCAAATGTGTATGTTTCGTTTCCTCAAATATTTTTCTATCACTCTACATTATTATTTATGCAAAATTATTAAAATCCTTCTATTTATTGCAACAAATATCTGATTACAGCTTAATCCCCCCTACTCTGGACGCCATCTTGACACCATCGTATAATACGCAAATCGGATGCCGGAGAAGTCTTGTTCTGTTACGGCTTTTACATAACTTGTACTTTCGTTTGCCGATCAGACTTTCTTTATTCATTTTTCGGACTTTATTCCTGAAAAAAGCGGATATAATACACACTTCTTGCATTTTTACAACCAATAAATACAGGTTCCATTCACGAAAGTACAAGTTATGTAAAACCCATAACAGAACAAGACTTCTCCGGCATCCATTTGTGTATTATACTATGGTGTCAAAGGTCGCAAATTCCGCAAGTTTTTGTATAGGGAAAATCCGTAGCCCTATGGTCCGCCAAAAAAAAAAAAAAAAAAAAAAAAGGATCATAAAGGGCTACGGTTCCGCAGCTAGTTACGTCTATGTGCTTTTTTTCCTATTTTTATTTTGAATGAATAATGCATGAGTATAATTTTATTCATACTCTCTAGAAAAGAGCATAATGCTCTTACCTTTTCTGTCTTCGGTTCATTTTTCACTTTTTCTTGTTTTTGTTATTTTCCTAAATGTGCAGTAAATAATTTTGTGATGGTTCTTTACAATGTTTACATTTTTTATATAGATAATGAATTTAAGCGTGCAGGGAAATGTTTTTAAACTTTCTCTGAAACCACAGAACCATTTGAAAGGAATCTTCGCTGAACTCTTCAAAATAGGTTTTTACATGTCCACAAACGCAGAACATTGTATGTTTGTTTGTTTGTTTGGTGGTGTTTAATGCCACTTTTAACAACATTTTAAGTATATCGTGGCGGTCAGTTTTATTGATGGAGGAAACCGGAGGACGCAGAGAAAACCACCGACCTGTTGCAAGTCACTGACAAACTTTATCACATAATGTTTTACACCTCACCCTGATCGAGATTCGAACTCACAACTTCAGTAATGATAGGCACTGATTACATAGGTAGTTGTAAATCCAACTACCATATGATCATGGCCACAACGGCCCCCAGAACATTGTATGACATAGGTTGCTATGAATGATCATTGGATGGCTCCATGCAAAGATTTCAGATGGATCAGAAATCCAAGATGACCACCATGACAGGATGACGTCTTTCATTAAACCTTGTGTGATTTTTTTCAATCTTCTGTAATATTATTGAATAGGAATGATCCTTAGATGGTTCTTTACAAACTTTTTTTTTTGTGTTACTACTACTGGACATAGTTTTAACATTGGATCCTAGGGTAAAAAAAAACATCTTCTCATAAACTGCTGAACTGATGGTATCAAAATTTTTGAAAAAAGTTTTAAAAAAAAGTTCATTATTTTTTTTTGTAGTAATTGTTTAAAAAAAAGACAACTTTTTTGTACTAATTATTAAGTGATTATCTTTTTTGGAGGTAGGGGGTATATTTTTTCAACAAATCATCCAGTTTGAAAGCCATGATAACCAGTTGGTTGATAAAAGCTACAGTGAAACTCTAGTTGTTTAAATATGTATCAGTCATTTTATGGTTGGTACATTAACATCTATGTATACAATCATTGTCTATTACCTCTAAGGTTTTTAAGTTTGACTGCAGCCTGTTTCTGTACAAGGTGTACTTGATACATCCTTATTTGATCAAGTTTGTCAGCGTCATATAGAAGGCTGGTATATTCATCCAGGTACTCTATGATGATGATGTCCACTTTGTACAAGATCAAATTTACGAAATTTAAACACGGAACTGTCAGTCAGTCATTTTTCCTGCAAAAGCTTGTTATAACCTTCTTTGAATGTATGTACATATATAAAACAAAATCTCGTCTCACACCTTTGTTCTGAACGATAAAGTTTCAGGTGAACCTCCAGTTATATCGTCATATGGTAAAGAACCTATGGCTTGTGAATCTATATGTCAATTTTTGTTTGGTGCGATGTTGCATTTTTGATCTTCTATAAAAATATATTTAAGTTATTCAGTCTTGCTGTATAAATACTCAAGGTGCCGTTGTGGTCGTGATCATGATCGTATGGTATTTATAACTACCTGTGCAATTAGTGCCTATCACCTTTAAAAGTTGTGAGTTCGAATCCTGTTCATGGCAAGGTGTACAACGATATGTGATCAAGTTTGTCAGTGACTTGCGACAAGTCAGTGGTTTTCTCCGGATACTCCAGTTTCCTCTGCCAATAAAACTGACCGCCATGATATAACTGATGTATTGTTGAAAGTGGAGTTAAACACCATAAACCTGTATAAATACACGTTTACTTTTATTTTACTTTATTTCAGGTTAAACAACAACAACAACATGTAGACAACAAGGCATCAATAATTAACTGAAATTGTAAATAACATAATTATTTTATTGGGAATAGCTGTGATACCTGAAGAAGACTTTTCAACAAGCACGAACAGAGTAGTTCTTTAAAAAAAAAATGAAGAGTTAGACAGTAATAGTTGAGAACAGTTTTCACGCTAACCCACTTGGCCTAATCCCAGGACAAGTAAAACTGGATTCTGACAAGTGAAAATTATGAAAGAATTTGTTTGAAAAATAGACAATTTTTCTAAATTTGGCATTCGTGCAAATAGGTGAAAAAAATTAAGGCAAAGACTGGTTGAGAATTTGGCCAATCAAAACAAAACACATATTAACCTCTCTGATATGGTTTACAGGGGTGTGGAAATGCTGAAATGTTCTACTTGTCCCTGGGCAAGTCATCTGAAAAAAGTTACTTGTCCGGACAAAATCCTACTTGTCCTGTTTTTTGTACAAGCATTTGATACTTATAAACACAGTTGCTAAATTGAACTTGTTTATATTGTCTATTACATCATTGAGTAAAATTTGAAATATAGTTTTAATAAACTAGTTAACACAAACATCCCTGCCCAAGTGATCACTGCCCAAATGAAGGCTATTTTAAATTTGGATTTCAGATAGGAATATGCAGTCAGAGAATAGCTGGTTGTTTTTAGATGCAGAATAAGCTATGTTGAAAAAAAATCTCATATCAATGAAGTTCATTTTGATTAACCTTGACAATGGATTTATCAATCAAAACAGTCATGTACTAGTATTTAGTTTTAGTGGTGTCTTCATACTTTACAGATGACTGGTGGGAAGATAGGTATCCATTCTGTCCACGATTTTGCCAATAAACATTAATGATTTCTTGTCAGCAAAATCAGAGTATATTCAGCAGATATTTCAATATGAGACACTATCAGAATCCAGCAGTAAACATGAGAAATCGGCTAGCCACTTGGGTGTTTTTCCTCACGTTTTGTGTCCTTTTCTGCTAGAGTTTTGTGTTTAACTTTCTCGTGATGTTCATTGTGGCAAGAATCTTTCCCAGTCTTTTTTTTTTATTATCAAATATTTGTCCATTGTAACGACTGCAACCCGATTTGTATTATACAATACGTTCACGGATGTAAGGCCCCGTTTGTTTATGAAAAGCTATGGACAAACAAGAAAACCAATCGTAACTACTCGGCCATTCTCGCTACCCTGCAAATAACCTCGTACGTAGATAGTAGAAATTCTTCTTAAATTGTTTGCCGGAAGTTAAGCTGCACAAAAATGTAGTCCACGGAAATCCAATATGGAAGACATACTAAGTAAAATCTAATCATGCAAAACTAATTAAAACTTTAACTTTTATCCATGAAAATAATTGAAATATAGAAAATTATTTAAAATATAACTTTATCAAACTTTCATGTAACTGACATGTGAAAAGTAGTTCTATTTATCCGCCTACTACGTACGAGGTTATTTGAAAGGTAGCGAGAATGGCCGAGTAGTTACGATTGACAAGGAAACGTCACATTCGGAACTCCAATAAAAACCTGTTACACGGCCCCGGTTATCGTTAAGTAAATGCAGTACAATTATCATTGCAATCGGGTCGTAATACTCAACTTAGAGCTTGTACAATTCTGGTTATTTTTAGCTGCGTTCGGAACACCACTGACGTGATCGTTTCCAATAAAAAAAAAACCAACATTTATCTATATAACCGTCAATATTTACGATATAATATCATTTGAGGAATTGTCTTTCCAGAGTACTTTAATTAGAAATTATTTTTATTTGTTGATCTTTACTTGTCCCCGGACAAGCTAGTCAGGAAAATCTACTTGTCCGACAGGTTCTATGTACGAGTCGGACAAGTCGGGCATGGCAATTCCACACCCCTGGTTTATATGTTAAAATCTTGAAGACTAGTACAGTGTAGTTATATACAGACTGTTTCCAACAATCACACAATTTATATGCCTACTGATGATTTTAAAACCAACAGACTCAAAGTTTTTTTAAGAAGTCTTAGAGAAGAAATATAATCTTCCACTTGTAATATTTGTTAAGTGGTCACCAGGTCAAAGGTCAAGTGAGCTTTTTGTATCGCATGGAATCCATCACACGTCATTGATAATGTTTCATTATTAATTCATCGTCTGCAAAGCTGCTCAACCAAATGGACTAAACTGCCAGGGATGATCCTCAGGATGAGGAGATTCTGATATTTACAAATGAAAATGATTTTCCATGGCTAGTAGGGGACATAAAAGGGGGAAATTTAGTAAATTCTTGAAAATTTTCTTCACAAAAACTGCTGCAATGTTTGTTGTGCAACGAAGGTTCCAAGGTTTATGGGGTTCAAAGTTTCACATTTATATACTGCCATGGGAAAAAGCTGAAAAAATGTTCTTACTTGTTGAGTAAGCCTTCTGTTGTTATATTACGTCTTGTGCTTAAGCAACCATTTTGATAATACTTTCTGGTATATTTTAACTTGAGAACATACTATGGTCTTTAAAAGTCTTGTGTTCCTGAAATTACTTTGCATGAGTAATTATGGATTCTATGGAATATAATAATTACCTGTTAAAGTTTAGACATCACTAGTGTTACATTAGCTTTGAAATTCTGATGGTTTTTTATGTTTTATAGCTGCCATAGCTCTTATGCTACTTCTGTATTCTTCATTATTCATTTATATGATTTCATGGATTTTAGTCCACTTCCCCTTTTTCCCTATTTTTTTTTTGTGTCTGTCCTGATCATTTAACAGTCTAATCTTTGCATCTGAGACAAATCAACTAGACAGGAATGGTCCTTTGATAACCCTTTATAATTTTTTTAACAAACAAAAATACAAATTTTAGAATTACTTTTCATGGCTTGAATATTTTATGAATTAATATTTCAAGGTTTGTTATTAAATATTATTGTTTTTTTTTATGTAAATGTTTCAGATTAGATTTGTGTTGTTACTTGAGCATTTTATTTGGGGTGTGTGGAGCTGTCTTTTAATCTTAAAGAAACCATAATCACAACAAAAAGAGAAGATGTTTTGCAGTAAAAAAGAATAATTTTTTAATTACTCTTCTCGTGGTCTTTGTTGCTGCTATTAAAAATAGGAATTTCCCAAATTCACACAATATCCACATTTAAAACTTGATATGGTTAAAATTCAAACTTTATATGAGTTGTTGTAACTATGTATTGGGTTTTCAGTCAAAGTTCTCAATCTTGCCAAATTTTAACATTGTTTAATTAGGTCTGTTTGATTAGTTTCTGTATTATTTTTTCCGTAATTAGAATTGTTTTACATTGTTTACTGAATATCATTTTAAGCCTCTGAAAAAGTTTGTTTTGAAGTCGAAGTTGTAAACCTAGATATATTACAGAGTGCCCAGACACAATAGTCTTCAATTTAGAACTTAAAAAAAGATTATCCCACCAGATGTTTGAACAGAAGATGATAGAATTGTCTATTGCATTTCGTCTAGTCAGTCTTGTTCAAAAGAGAAATTTATTATAATATGTAAAACTGTACCATGACACATAAAATTCATTACAGGGTATTTTCATATTTCTGTAAAAGTAGTATTAAAAGTACCTGTATTTTCACAACATCTGATATTCTGTGAAAAATTATACAGAATATTGCTTAAAGAGTGTAAAATTTCAAAATAAAATGTAGAATTGAAATGTTACAAGGGGATTTCCAAATATTATTACTGGTACATTCATGTATTAATGAGTTATTTGTTTTTATTCAGTGTTTTTTTTAAATAACTACCGGTAGATCAAACCAGTAACTTCAGATAAATTGTATCAGATTCTTTGTTTTTAATATAATGCACTGTTTTTTTATATGAGTAAAATTTACTTTCAGATGTATACCTACAATACATGTATGTATTTTGTTATCTGTTATTGGATTACAGTATGGATATTTATTTAACTCCGCTTTCAACAATATTTGTTGTATTGTGGTGGTCAGTATCTAGTCCTATCCTCAGTCATGACTTATCACTGGGTTTGTAACTAGAGTAGAGTAACATGACGGGTGGCACTAGTGGAGCAGAAACTGCTTACCCTTCCAGAGCTCCCGAGTTCATTCCCCCCAGGTTTTTTGCGAGATTCGTGTTGCTCGCTCTTTAGTTTTCTAGATCAATGTTTGCCCGATTTCTTATGGCCATTGTATTTGTCTGTCCTTTGATATATGGCTTCAGATTACCCATTTGGGAAATTCAAACTTTTCTTTCTATAGAAAACAACAAACCTTCTGTACGTCTTTGACAAACTTGATCACTGTAAGTTGTATTGAGTATACCTCACCATGAATGGGAATCAAGCTCACCAACATATAGTGGTGATCAATATTGGTCGCAATGCATTAGGTAGATTTAAATCCAACTACCATATGAATATGGCTACTTAGGCCCTCTGTTTAGTTCTTAGGTATATTTTTCCTTGAGTGATAAACAAAAATGTATTTGACTTATTTTTTATGCTTATCAGACATAATTTTTTTAATATGATATAATTACTGACAAGATAAATACAAGTTATTTATATTGAATTGTCTGTTATTATAAAAATAAAATGTTTAAATGCAAACCATTTCATTTCTTTCTTGTACAAATATTTTCCATAATATATAGATGAATGGTTTATGGTGTTTAACACCACTTTCAACAATATTTCGGCTGTCGTGGCGGTCAGTTTTATGGACTATAAATTCGAATAAATGGGAAATTCATTAATAAGGTAAAGGGACAGAGCTCCGATTTCTGTCCTCCATTTCGATAAAAAAATATTATCTACCTTGATTTAGCACACATGTAATTTATACCCTTAAGCGAGTGCTGTAGTTTGAATTATATACTTCACATATCCTACTCTATTCCTGTTGGCATATGACGAGGCACTAAGAGGAAGTGATATCTATAACTTTGTGATTTTTCTCGTTTATAAATTTCTCTCGTGCATTGTTTATATATTTTCAAACAAGCAAGAATTAGAGACTCACCTGTGCCTGAATCGCCTGAACTTGGTTATTCATACACTGTTTGGGGTTACACAACTTTGGTAGTTTCTGAGGTTAGGGTTATGATGTTTAGCACCCCTTTCAACAATATTTCAGTTATATCGTGGCTGTCAGTTTTATTGGTGGAGGAAACCAGAGTACCCTGAGAAAACCATCGACCTGGCGCAAGTCGCTGACAAACTTAATCACATAATGTTGTATTGAGTACACCTCGCCAAAGCGGGATTCAAACTCACGTCAGTGGTGATACACATTGATTGCACAGGTAGTTGTAATTCCAAATACTATACGATCACGACAAACCCCTGGTAGTTTCTGAGTGCTATGTTTTCACCAAACAAGATTAAATGAGGAATATTTGTACAGGACTTCACAAACACCATTTGCATCTGTAGTTTCTGACATTTTAAAGCTTCAGCCAATCAGAATAAAAATTGCCCATAGCAGCCATGTTTTTTTTGCTGGATCAAGACAATATGAGGAATCTTTGTGAAAGGACAGCACCAACATTCTATGTACTACTTACAAATCATTTAGACTTGTACTTTCTGAGAAGTTTTTAAAAAAAATTTCAGCCAAAAAATCTTTTGGACATTCAGGGAAGATTTTAAAGTGAGTGTAGTTTAACACAGAATGAACAATGTTTCAGCTACGTGATGGTGAGAACAAGTTACATTTCGATGAGACAATATCTGCTTTGTACTAGACCAATACGCTAACGCACCGAAACAACAATCATGGTGTAGAACTGTCGCTCCATTTAGACACATTATACCGACTCCCAAGTTGAAACCACGATCTACCACACTCTAGGCATACATATAGATTGATTGACTGTTGTTTAATGTCAAGTGAGTAGAGTGTATGATTGTTGTTTTTGTCATTGATTGATATCTTGTTCAATGCCAAGTGAGTGATTTTTTTGCTACATTAGCTTCGTCACTTTCCTCATTATCCTGACTTTAAAAGAGCTAAATGCTGTTGTGCATAGATCCAGTTTGATGAACAAACTGTGATGTACAAAATAAACCAAGAACTTTTACCTGGTAGCATCAAACTCTGAACTCCATTTCTGTAGTTCAAAAAATTACACATGATTGAAGGCACTCCTGGTAGGACAACTGAATATCATAAAATATAAATACAGTCAAACCTGTCTTATGTGACCTTCCAACGGAACATCATAAGACAGAAGGTCGCTAAATACATATTTATATAAAATGCACCATGAATCAGGTAAATATAGATTCTCCTTCAGTTGCCCGTGGGTTACGATATTTCTCCACTCAAGAGAGTAAAATTTTTAATTTATCTCTCGAGAGTGGAGAAATATCGTATCCCACATGTGCAATTGAAGGAGAATTTGTTTCTCCCGTTATTTAACACGAAGTTTATTTCAAATGCCATCAAACGAGTCAAATGCGGGGAAAGGCACGAGATATTTTAATCCTCAAGAGGATTACAGATTTTTCCACCACTGGTTCAGCGGGGTTAAAACAGCGTAATAATGGGAGAAATTAAAATTAAGATCACACAATACTAGTTATTGCTTAATAGAGGTGGTCACTAAAACAGGTTTTACTGTACCTAGTATCAAACTAATAGCCATATTAAATGTAACACAAAAATGTTGATGAAATTATTTATGTGAAAATGAAACAACAAAGCACTTTTAAAGTCACAGTTTTACACTAAGAGTTATACTCCAATAGGTTTTGGCTTTAATGATGGTAGATCTTTTACTCCATCTTTATTTATAACCCTAATAGTATAGGATGGTAAGTTGACAATAAACCTCAGTTGTATCTGAAAAAAAAAAAGATCTTGTTCAATGATAATACATGTTTGTACCTCCCAAAAACAGGCATTCAAAAACATATAAAATACCTTAGACGTGACTTGACATTCTCATTTCCTTTTTATGACAATTTGGTTTTTTTTCATTTGTGGTCTCGTTAAGTATTTTCACCACCATAATTTTTACTAAATGTCAACTAACTAATCAGATCATTAGGATAGATTATGCTATACAATCACTAAATATTGTTGCTAGGCAGTAAACCTTTCCTGTGTATCAGTTGGTGTTCACTCCTAGTGATGAAAATTCATGTACCAATACTAAATAAATTGAAAATTTCTTCTTTAGAAGTGTACAAATGATATCAGTTGGTAATTATAATCACTTGCTCTGACAATGTGTGTCCATATTTAGTATTGGTACACAAATTTTCATCACTAACAGTTTCTGCATGTTACGATTGCCACAAGGGCTTTCCCCTGAACCAGTTTTACTCGAAAAGCAATAACTGATAAAAGAAATCCTCTGGAATACTATCTGTACCCATGTCAGATTAATAGATCATTTGCAAAGTCCCAATTTGATTCCAATATTAGATGTTTTTATAGGAATTGTTTCTCTTATTGTGCATAAAATGGTACCTGTTCATTGCAAGAGCAGTGGAAATAAAAAAGAATTTGAGTATAATTTTCTTCTAATTTATAGATATTTGAACCTTTTACTAAAAAATCAGGATAATTTTATAGCAAATGGAAAATTCACAAGTTTTTACAACATTAAAATTTTGTACAGATTATGGGGAAAAAATGTGTGGTATTTCCATTAAAGGGAAATAACTCGTATAAATATGTGTAAAACATAATTTTAGAATCAAGTCAGAAATGTGCAAATAGTCTATGCAAAAAGAAAAAAAAATGCTTCAGACCTGTAAAAATTAGATCAAAAATATAAACTGTATTTCTTCCAAATATATAAAATTCAGGGTCAGGTGATCTTATTGAAACTATAGCTAGCCAAATTCTTAATAGCAATAGCATCACAATTAAATATATACAATGCAGTTCTATAGAATAATGCTGATCAGATGTAGCTGAACATTGATATCTTTATGGAATTCTTTATTATAAATACCATGTAAATTCATAAATGTTATTTAGGGGTCATCGTGGTCGTGATCATATGGTAGTTGGATTTACTACTACCTATGCAATCAGTACACTCAAGTTGTGAGTTCAAATCCCTCTCACGGTGGTGTACTCGATACAATATATGATGTGATAAATTTTGTCTGACTTGCAGCAGGTCTGTGGTTTTCTTAGGTCTCCTCCACCAATGTAACTAGCCCCCATGATATAACTGAAATATTGTTAAAAGTGGTGTTAAACACCATAAACCTGAACAATAAATATTATACTACCTACCTCATCTATACATTTCTTTAACAGATCCACTGCTTCATCTTGTGTAATATCTAAGAGTAAAGAAATAAAAACATGCAATGTAAAAAAAAATACTTTACATAAGAACTGACAAAATCTAGGTAGAAAAGAAATAAAAATGTACTAACATGCAAGGTAGAACAAAATTCACATAAGAAGACGATACAACAGCATTTTCCCTTCATATTACTTGAAATTTACAAACATGAGACTTTTTCTGATCTTTTATTTCCAAATACTTTCTTTGACAAATTCATTCTGTTCGGTAATAATCATATGTATATATGTGATTGTATGTTGAGATTTGTCATGTAGTCATTAATAGTGACACAACCAATACAACTGATTCTACCTATGACAAGTACAATCCTATTGTTTATATATGATCAGAAATACTTATAATGCATCTAGATGCATCCTGGACATGCCATTTTTATTTCATATGCATTCTGAGATTTCACTCTATATCATTTTCCATCGTGTATATTGTATTAGTAAGCAAGGATATTAATTTACATGAATATGAGAGACTATTCAATATTACGCCTACAAAATAAAATAAAAGGCCGTTGGCCACTGGTCCCCCGACGCCAAGGTTATATCGTAAGATTAAATTTTGAAACTACTGTAAACTAGAGGGTCAGGTGAGCCTGTATCACTCATAATTCTGAAAGGGGACCATCCAAGGACCATTTTGAAGTAAAAAAAGGGGAGTAACTCTGGT
>MJUT01039473.1:680341-695188 GCA_002080005.1 Gigantidas platifrons
AAACCAAATATTTAGCAATTTTGAGGTATAAAAAGGGGCACAACTCTAGTAAAAATAGTCGAAAAATTGTCATTATCGAACTTGACCTAGATATTCATAAGGCCATGCAAAGTTAATTACTTGGTTCTCAGGCCCTTTTTTGTCAAAATTGATGAGGGAGGGCGGAATTTTTTTTTATCCTTTTACTGCTGTAAAAAGTTATGAGGGAGGCATTTTTTCTTCTTTTTTTTGTGAAAAATATGGCAATATATAAATCTTTTCATTACTTTATTGAAAATTTCAATTTTATTTCTTCCGATGGTGGCAGAAACATCACAAGTGGTTAATTTTTATGGAAACGTCCAATCCGCTGGTCCCAACGTACCATTTTTGTTATCTCCGTAAACAATTCCAATAAGGTACAAGCTTCGGAGAAGCCCCCCCCTATTATATTTCCTGGTAAAACTGGCAAACATTTGTGCCGAATTTGCACTGAAACGATTGACATTTTGTCTAAATGTCAAATGGAAACACGTTTTTTATTTATACATTGTCATAACGATGTTTTAAATCTCATTTAAGCATGATGCGTTTTAAAGCGTTTCACCGACCACGTGATATAAGAGAAAAATGGATGCGGTTGTTTTTTCCGTACGGACAGTGCTACTGCATTTATTTTATTTTTTTACTATTTTTGCAAAAAAATCGGCAATGCGGCGACGAATTTCCACATGCGGGCGGGCCTGAGAACCAAGAAATTAACTTTGTATGGCCTAAGATACACTTACATACCAAACCTAGCTTCAATCTGACTTTTCATTCACAAGTTATCATCTGGAAACCAAAAAGCACACGGACGGACGGACGATACCCATTTCTATAGTCCCCTTCGACGAAGCGTCGGGGGACAATTAATGCAAAGGAACAGTGCTGTTCAACATTTCAGTCACAGTAGGGTCTTTAACAATGAGTGCAACTCATACCCTAAAATAGGTATGGAACAGACCCTAGCCTGCTCTTTACTTCTGCCAATATATACTACACCTGGGTATTTTTGTCTTTTTGATGTTATTTGGTGCATAGAATTTTATTTTCCAGATGCTGGATCACCAACAAGAATACAAAGTGCATCAGTAGTGTAATATTTAGCGTGTTCGCCTCGAGCCCCAATCAGGTCAAACCAAAGACTATAAAACTGGTATATGTTGCTTCTCCGCTAAGCACAGAGCATTAAGGAGAAAGAGAAAAGATGGGTTGGCTCGGAATCAGGATAATGTGTCCGATTGGGGTGAATTAATTGTCTATCCGCAGACTGTTGTTTCAGTGAACAAGCACTATAAAAATCCAACTAAGCGTGTTGGTCTAGTATAAAACGGACCTCATCATCATTTCATTGAAAATTAACTTGTTCTCCCCATGATATTGCTGAAAAATTGTTGAGTTGTCGTTAAACAATAATCACTCACTCACTCAACAAGAATACAAAACATAGTATCATACCATCCCTGTAATTCCTATCCAGGATACTGTAAGAGAAGAAAGCACCATAACCATGGGCTGCAAATGGGCATTTGTTCATTGATGCTAAATAGTCCATGAAGTAAAGTGATGGTCCGTCTTGTTTATCATATCCAGCTAACAGTAAATTTACTTGATATGGAGTCTGAAAAATAAAAATCATATTTGATTTTTTTTATCCCTGTATGTTCAAAATATTGTAAAATAAATTGATATTGCTAACTTTTATAGTTTACAAATAATACATTACTGGGATAAAAAAGTGAGTACAATGCACAATGGATTTACATGGAAAGTGACTCACTTTTGTGTTTATTATGCATGTATACCAGTAACCTCAAGGTCCACTTCTTATTCACTCATTTTAAAATTTAAGATGTGGTAAAATGGAGTTGGAATTCTTTTTTTTAGACAACTAGAGGTAAATCCTGCTTGGTTTTAGATGGAGTCTGTACTGGTTTAAAATATTTTAGATGAAAATGCATTTTGTATGCTATGGTTTAAATAGAGAGTATACAGTTTTAGATATAAACACATATCTTGTTCGGACTCCCATTTTTAACTCCCCATGGTGAGCAAAGGACAACAAGAAAATAACTGCTAACAAAATGGATTTATAATCAAATTTTGCGGAAATGACAAACTTGAAAATTGGAGGAAAGCAATATTTTTTATGCAGAAAAGGCATATCAAATTATGGTAATACAAAGCACAGACACTACAGTATCATATAATTGTAAAAATAAAATGGTAGTGGACAAGTGTGGGTTAATTAAGCCAGTGTTATACAAGACTGCTGATAAAAACTAAATCATGATGTTAGGATTTTATCTTAGCATGGTTACAATTTCACTCTAAATTTCATTATTATTATTCAAAGAAAAGCAAGATAAATATTTTTTTTAATTCTGAAATGAATATAAATAGGCAGAAAGTAAACATTTCTCTTTTTTGGGCAATGTCATATTAACTTATAACTTTTGTATTTTTCAGCACAAAATTTTTCCAAAAAATTTGACACCCAGTTTGAAAAGAAAGAATATTTTTTTTTATTACCCATGCTTCAAATGGATTTGTTTACAATGCCTAGATCGATTTACACCCAAAACTCTTTAAACAGTACATACCCGACTTCTAAGATAATCTGCTAGGTTTTTCCTAATGAAATTAGCGGCAGCATTGGGTGACAATTCATAACCTGAAAAAGAGATTGTATTTGTATTTACAATCACCCTGTATGTACTTTTTGCACAATATCTCAAGTCTGAAGAACATCAGCTGAAATGTATTTTTACACAAGCTGAGTGTCTCACATATTGTTAATTTTCTGAGAGAGAGAAAACAAGTACCTCCTGTATAGTATATTTCTATCTGTATTGATGCTTGCTGGACACTAAACACCAATCAATCAATCTATCTGTATTGATGTTGGAGATCCAGTTATTAGAAGGGGGTTCCACTAACAAGTTTAAACCTGCCACATTTTTGTGTCTGTCCCAAGACAGATCTAGATGTCAGAGTCTTTTTTGTGTTCAATGGTTTGAGGTGAGAGGTGGAGGTGGTTGTACGTTTTGTTGAAATTAATGACTACTTAGACTTTTTTTCATGTTTATCTTACTTTTCCCTCTGCAGCATCACAAGGATAAATCAAGACTCCATTGGAGTAATAGTTTTCAATGTAGCTAACTTGTCTCTTAATAAATATGTTTAATACATTGTTTTGTATAAACGATGAAATACTTTTGTCCAACAATGAGCCTAGAAAAGACAACCCTTCAGCACTTCAACATAACATGGATTCTGTCAAGCCCAAGCAAGTAGCAACTTTTGAATTATTCAAGAATTGAGGATCTTAAAATTTATTCATGTTTTGTTTAGATTCAATCAGTGTTGCAGTTTATGGAAAGAAGATTTTTTTTTTAACAAGGAACATTCCAGCTAAATCTTAGTACTATTAACATTTTTTTCTCAGAAAAACTAAACAAACTTTTGTACAACATGTACAACAAACACATATATGTATACATGTAACCCATGAAAGCCATAAAAACAGAATTTAAAGTAATGAATAATTAAATTACCATTTCTCATTTTGTACAATTGGATATTCTTTGCCATGTACTCTGCAAACTGGACAGTATCACCTGATTCTCCACTGACTAACATCATCAAATGATCACTTAATTTAAACATCTTATCAGTATCTGCATAAAAACAAATAATATATTTATTATGATATATTTGCATCACAACAAAAAATCACATTACCATCACTGAAGGGCAAAATACAAATGTATAATTAGTAAAACCTGCTTTAGTTACAACCTCCATAAAGCAATAACTTGTCTTATGTTACCTTAATTTTAATTTCACTTCACAGTGCGCTTCATAATAATTAAACCTGTATTTAGAGACCACCTGTCTTATGTGACCCTATCTAAATGTTCCATTGATTTGAAGGTCAGTACACCAACTATTCGCAACTTTAAAACCAATACTTCACAGAATTTACAAACTCCGAAACCTTGAACCATCATGCTTACATGTCAGTACGAGGCCAAATCCTACATGCAATTTGATTGGTTGGTTATTTCTTTGCAATCCTGACCCTAAAAATAACCGACCAATCAAATTGCAAATTCTGTGAAGTATTGCTTTAAAGTTGCAGATAGGTAAAGATGATGACAAAAAGGAATCGAAATATCAACCAGAGGCTCTCAAGAGCCTGTATCGTTCACCTGGTTATAAAAAGAACCAATTGGTCCTATGTAAAAACTATGTCCTGCGGTGGTGGCCATCTTGGATTTCAGATCGGCATAAAAAACAAAATTTTTTAGAGGACCTTCAAATGATCATTCCTGGACAGTTTGGTTTCAATTGTCTAAGTGGTTTAAGAGAAGAAGCGTTTTGAAACATTTTTCCCATAGGGTCCAATGTTAAACTAAGTCCTGCCGTAGCCGCCATTTTGAATTTCATATCAGAACAAAAAACCTAAAGTTTGTAGAGGACCATCCATTGAACATACATGTACAGTTTGGCTTTAATCATATTTGTAGTTTCTGAGAAGAAGGCATTTGAACATTTTCCCATAGGGTCCAATGTTAATCTATGTCCTGTGGTGGAGGCCATCTTGAATTTCAGATCGGCATAAAAAACAGAATGTTTGTAGAGGACCTTGCAATGATCATTCCTGGACAGTTTGGTTTCAATTGTCCAAGTGGTTTCAGAGAAGAAGCATTTTGAAACATTTTTCCCATAGGCTCCAATGTTAATCTAAGTCCTGCCGTAGCCGCCATTTTGAATTTCATATCGGAACAAAAAACCTAAATTTTGTAGAGGACCATCCAATGAACATTCATGTACAGTTTGGCTTTAATCATATTTGTAGTTTCTGAGAAGAAGGCATTTGAACATTTTCCCATAGGGTCCAATGTTAATCTATGTCCTGTGGTGGCGGCCATCTTGAATTTCAGATTGGCATAAAAAACAGAAAGTTTGTAGAGGACCTTCCTATGATCATTCCTGGGTAGTTTGGTTTCAATTGTCCAAGTGGTTTCAGAGAAATAGCGTTTTGAAACATTTTTCCCATAGGGTCCAATGTTAATCTAAGTCCTGCCGTAGCCGCCATTTTGAATTTCATATCGGAACAAAAAAACCTAAAGTTTGTAGAGGACCATCCAATCAACATTCATGTACAGTTTGGTTTTAATCATATTTGTAGTTTCTGAGAAGAAGGCATTTGAACATTTTCCCATAGGGTCCAATGTTAATCGATGTCCTGTGGTGGCGGCCATCTTGAATTTCAGATCGGCATAAAAAACAGACACTTTGTAGAGGACCTTCCAATGATCATTCCTGTGTAGTTTGGTTTCAATTGTCCAAGTGGTTTCAGAGAAGTAGCGTTTTGAAACATTTTTCCCATAGGCTCCAATGTTAATCTAAGTCCTGCCGTAGCCGCCATTTTGAATTTCATATCGGAACAAAAAAACCTAAAGTTTGTAGAGAACCATTCAATGAACATTCATGTACAGTTTGGCTTTAATCACATTTGTAGTTTCTGAGAAGAAGGCATTTGAACATTTTCCCATAGGGTCCAATGTTAATCTATGTGGTGGCGGCCATTTTGGATTTCCGATAGGTATAAAAAACAGAGACTTGGTAAAGGACATTCCAATGATCATTCAGTTACAGTTTGGGTTCAGTCAGTTCATTAGTTTCAGAGAAGAAGATCTTTGAAATTTCAGTCAATCAGAGCATATTATTGGCCCTGGCAGCCATGTTGAATATCCGACTGGAACGAAAAACAGAAACTTTGTAGAGGACCATCCAAGGAACATTCCTGCTAAGTTTGGTTCCAATTGGCCAAGTGGTTTCGGAGAAGAAGCTTGAAATGTGAAAAGTTTACAGACGACAGACTACAGACAACAGACGACGGACGCCAAGTGATGACAACTAAAAATATATCTATTAAGCGTCAAATGGGTACCAATATTATGGCGAATCAGGTCAAGACACCAATACAAAACTATTTTGAAAGAGAGTTGTATGAAAATTTGACATTCCTCCCTAGTGATTTTTTAGAGTAGTCGAGGGATTAAAAAAAAATTGTAACAAGCCCCTGTGGTCGCACCTGCTTTTAATAATACAAGGATGGCTTGATATGGGACGAAGTCCCAACTATAATGGTACATTTTTTGTAGAAATAGCAATATTTTGATTCCAGATCCATATCACTAATGGATTAAATTCCTTGCACCGGAAACCAATACAGGGTTACTGCTACAGAAATTCGGATGCGCAGTAATCTGGAACTACTTCAGGTTATGAATGTCAAAAAATGACTCAAATTCACAGTGTGTTCTAACCCATTAAACATATACTATGGGACTGACAATATTATTAAACAGTTTCATCTCTTCCTCCTCCTGTCCAAAATAATATTTTCTATGAAATTGAGACGTCGAGTACCGCATTATACAACACCAGACTGGGTGCACAGTCTGCAGGTCCCCGTTTTGGCAAAAAACCTTTAAAAACGACAAAAAATTTGGGTTTGGGTCTCCCTTTTTGCCCCCTCTTTTGAGAAAGTCTGGATCTGCCCCTACCTTGAAAAAAATTATAGGTCCATATAACTGAGTTAATATTGTTCAAAAAAATTTATTGTACTTTGTACAAAAAATGTAACACCTACATTTCTTCTTCTTCGGTTACGGAAAACCATCAACGTACTGATGTTTACTTTCCGGCGCATGCCTGGTATAATGTTTCCAAATTTATAAAAATTTTCAGAACATAGTAAATTACAGTTTGATATAATTGTTATTATTTTTGTTATATATTTTCAGTTTTACAATTTTACTTTTAATTTTAATATTTGATTTTACAATTTTTGTTTGATATTTGATTTTTTTTTTTTTTTATATTTATTAAGATAAAAATATGATTTCTGTTTATTTAAGGTGTGGATAAGTATCAAGGAGCACATCATGAGTGAGTGCACTCTTGAAGGATTCTGTAATGGTGTTTTTGGTAATTTCAGGAGATAATTTGTTCCAGTCTTTAATGGTTTGACAAAAGAAACAGGGGTGGCGAAATTCATCGGACCGTCGAACAAGTCCGACGTTTTTGGTTGCTGGTCAGACTAAAATCGTATTTTTTCCGGACCAGATGTCCGACATCGATTTCGGAATTTAATTTTTTACACATGAGCGGAAGTGACTTTCATTAAAACTAGAGGCTCAGCACTGAGCTGAGCCTGTGTCGCTCACCTTGCATTCTGCTCTGAAGAAACTTAATACAGAACATTCCATAGCCTATAGGTGCTTCCCACAGGCCTCTACATTAACATTTTTTTTAACTTGTCCCTTCGGACATTACTAACTAAAACGAGTTGCAAGTCAAAATCATTTGGTCTTGTTTTATATTCGGCTATAAAAAAAACTTCCGGTAGGGGATGGGGATGACCTCGGGCCTCAACTCTTGGGCATTTAATTGATCTATTCACCCCGATCATAAATATATATGATTTGGGGGGAGGGGATCTCAACCATTAAAAAGTTCACCTCAGGTATGGAGTGGGGTATGACCCCTGGGGCCTGAGCTATAATGCATTTAATTTGCCTAGTCACCCTGATCATAAATATATATGGCTTAGGGGTGAGGATCTCAACCATTAAAAAGTTCACTTCAGGTAGGCGGTGGGGTAAGACCCCCTGGGGGCCTGAGCTATAAGGCATTTGATTTGCCTAGTCACCCTGATCATAAATATATATGGTTTAGGGGTGGGGATCTCAAGCATTAAAAAGTTCAATTGAGGTAGGGGGTGTGGTATGACCCCTGGGGCATGAGCTATAAGGCATTCAATTTGCCTAGTCACCCTGCTCATATATATATATGGTCATGGGGTGGGGATCTCAACCATTAAAAAGTTCACTTCAGGTAGGGGGTGGGGTATGATCCCTAGGGCCTGAGCTATTAGGCATTTAATTTGCCTAGTCACCCTGATCATAAATATATATGGTTTAGGGGTGGGGATCTCAACCATTAAAAAGTTTACCTCAGCTAGGGGGTGGGGTATGACCCCTAGGGCCTGAGCTATAAGGCATTTAATTTGTCTAGTCACCCTGATCATAAATATATATGGTTTAGGGGTGGGGGTCTCAACCATTAAAAAGTGCACTTCAGGTAGGGGTTGGAGATGACCCCCCGGGCCTGAGCCATAATGCATTTAATTTGCCTAGTCGCCCTGATCATAAATATATATGGTCAAGGGGTGGGGATCTCAACCATTAAAAAGTTCACTTCAGGTAGGGCGTTGGGGATGATACCCCGGGCATGAGCTATAAGGCATTTAATTTGCCTAGTCACCCTGATCATAAATATATATGGCTGAGGGGTGGGGTATGACCCCCTGGGGCAAGAGCTATAAGGCATTTAATTTGCCTAGTCACCCTGATCATAAATATATATGGTTTAGGGGTAGGGATCTCAACCATTAAAAAGTTCACTTCATGTAGGGGTGGGGTATGACCCCCCTGCCCCTCCCCCTCCCTCAGGGGCCTGAGCTATAAGGCATTTAATTTGCCTAGTCACCCTGATCATAAATATATATACGGTTTACGGTGGGTATCTCGATCACATTTTTTTTATACAGATTCATTCTAACTGTATTATACTAAAGTAAATTATGTCAATATTTAAATAGAGTTATCCACAGATTAAATTGGAATTATCTTTCTTTCCACAGAAAACAGATTTAGAAGATCTTTGAAGGTATTTCCCATAGAGTCAAATGTTAAACTTTGTCCCGCAGTGACGGCCATTTTGGACTTCAGATCCAAGGAACATTTCTGCAAGAGATCATTTTTACTGACATTGTAGCTTCTGAGAAGAAGATCTTTGAAGGTATTTACCATAGGGTCCAATGTTAAACTTCATCCTGATGTGGTGGCCATCTTGGATTTTGGATCTGCACCAAAAACATAATTTTGGTAGAGGACCACCCAAGGATCCTTCACACCATAAAACAATTCCATTGGCTGTGTAGTTTCTGACAAGAAGATCTTTGAAAATTGAGCCAATCAAAACACATTATTGGCCCTGGCCACCATGCTGAATTCATGATCGAAACAAAAAACATAACTTTTATAGAGGACCTCCTGATGCACATTCCTGCCAAGTTTGGTTCCATTTGGCTCAGTGGTTTCTGAGGAGAAGATTGAAATGTAAAAAGCTAACGACGGACGCCAAGTGATGGCAATAGCTCACATGACCCTTTGGGTCAGGTGAGCTAATAATTTCCAATTTGAAAAAAGAAACATGCTTTGAATGATTGAAAATGTGTGCCAGGAAAAGCTCTAAAGCGTAAAATATCGGCAGAGGTAATAAGAAATCTTCAAAGTAACTACGAAGCCTAAAAGATAAGACCTTAAGCTTAACCCATCATGGCAAAAATATCATCGCTACCAGATATTTTCATCCCATAACCAAAACGGACCATAACAAAAACGGAATATTGAAATAAAAAATGAATTTGTTTAGTGTGTTTTAACTATAAACATATGTTCGTTTGCACATAAATTTGCAAAAAAAAATAAATAAAACAATTGCAAGCACATTTCTATATATTTAGTATGTTGGGAAGATCTTTCTTTTCCTTCATGATGGATGGGTCGACAGATACCTCTGGCCTCTGGTGATGAGCAGGAAGTCATTTACATTCGTTATTCACAGAGTAGAGATAATTGAAAGATTTCTGGGAATAGGAACACCAAACAGTACCTGTTCAAAAGATCTAGAGGAATTTGTCCTTAAAATGTTTGAAAGTAATAAAATAAATAAAGGTTATTGGTTAGATTTTAATTTTTGGTACTTAACGCCACTTTCAGCAATATTTCAGCTATATCATGGCGACAGTTTTAGTGGTGGAAGAAGCCGGAGTACCCGGAGAGGACCATGGGCAAGCAACTGGTAAACTTTATCACTTGCGGCTGCGAGTCGAGTGCACCCTTTTTTGTAATATATAAAGCTGGGCGAGAACCCACGCCGCATTGATAATAGGCTTGTACGAGTTGTTAGGTAATCCAACTACCTAACTCGTTGAGCCACCAGGGCCACATTGGTTAGAAATAACCTTTATTCAATCAGTTTTGATCAAGTATTGATATTTGCAGAAAAATTATCCGGTCAGACAAACTTGCGTTCGGTCAGACACAAGATTTCAGCTTGTCTGACCGAATGTCAGACAAGAGTCTCAGGAATTTCGCCATGTCTTAAGAAAGAAAATTTATAACTGTCTTTATTGCATTGGATTTGTCTATAGGATTCTGTCCAGGAAGATCTTGTCATAGACTGGCTCTGATGTAATATATTGTGTGTAGGGATACAGGGATGTGGAAATATCTGATTTGAGCACTTGTCCCCGGGCAAGTAAAATTGGAAATTCTACTTGTCCGAAAAAAATGTCACTTTCCCAGACTTTTTTTGTTGAATTGGTACTATGCCTTACATATATGTTGATTTATTGAATATTTGTTAATCATTTAAATTTATATTTCCTATTAAATATTTGTTCATTTTCAGATTTAATCTAGTTTGTCTTATTTTATATTCAACTATGGTTTGTGGATTGGAAGTATTGCAGGCTTACATGTTTATTCTTGAGGACAATCTAACAAAAATAGAACACTATGTTTCATAAGTCATAAAAGAAGCTTTTCATATCGTTCTACTTCAGCTTGATTAACCTTAGCAAGAGCCCTGTCCATATCCCCTGTGGTTGTTCCCCGTTTACATTTGGCAATGTCCTTCATTTGACAAGCCTGGTGTTTTGAGGACATTTGGTGGCTCAGTAAAGTATCCCTTCTGTCGACTACAAAAAGGTTTGAGTCTGACCTTTGGTCTGCTAACTGTGGGTATTTTCTACAAAGATTTTATTGTCTAAAGTTTACTCGTATCGCAACCATGGAAAATCGTATTAACCATGTTTGTTGAAATTCACGTTTTCGTTTATCCTTCTCTGCCTGCGACTTTCGTTTTAGCGGTTTATCATTATTTGGAGCAGTTGCAATGGATTTTTTTCATGGTGTTTTTACATGACAAACTTGTCCATCTTTCAAAAAATCAATAATTCAATTTCTGGTATACAGAAGATAAAACCTAGGTGTCGATCCCGAGTCAATGAGAAATGATAATGCAAAAACTAGAAAATCCGAAGTTGTGTACCTAATTTGTCTGTCTAAGCAATCAATCTATTTTTAGTCATAAACTTTTAACCGACATAGTTACATATTTTTGTTATGTCGTATTTGATGATCTTTTGACAATTATCTAAAGAAATTTGACTCCCCCTCCAGAGAACATGGCCAATTTTCACTGTAGAGTTTGCCAATTCATGGTGTTTAACATTTCAGACACACTGCTGGTGTTTAAAATACGATGTTTGTTACATGTATACCTGGCTGTCCGTCGCTGTACCTTTTCTAGCGAGTTTATGTTTTCATTTGTGTGAGGATCCCAAACAGTGCAGCAGTATTCTAATTTGGGTCTTATTAGGGTTTGATATGCTCGTTCTTTTATTGTTTATGATTGTACTTTTAGATTTCTTCTGATAAAACATAATGATTTGTTTGCTTTGGCGGCAGTTTGTTGAATGTGGGTATTCCATTTTAGGTCTGTTGAGATTGTGACACCTAAATATTTTGCGTGTTAACAGATTCTAATATATGGCCATGCATGTTGTAGTAAAAGGAACTGTTTTAGGACCCTTGCTATTCCTGATCTTTATTAATGACTTGCCAGAATGTGTCATTAGTAAAACAAGACTTTTTGCAGATGATGCTGTTGTTTACTGAGAGATCCGTAGTGAAAAAGACTGCCTAGAGCTACAAAAAGACTTATATGAACTAGAAAAATGGGAGAATACATGGGGAATGTCATTCCATCCAGACAAATGCAACATCCTCCGAGTTTCAAGAGCAAAAAAGACCATCAAATATAACTATACTCTAAAGGGACATCAACTAGAAGCAGTAGAAACAACAAAATATCTCGGAGTTGACTTATCAACTGACTTGTCATGGAACCATCATATAAATCGTACAGTCAAGAAGGCCAACAGTATGATTGGATTCCTTAAGAGAAACCTAAGAATTACGAGCTCTGAGACGAAGTCATCAGCATATTTCACATTAGTAAGACCAAGCATGGAATATTGCGCCTCAGTATGGAACCCACATCACACAACATCTATAAATAAACTGGAGATGGTTCAACGAAGAGCGGCCAGGTACGCAACTAACAGATTCAGAAACACCAGTAGCGTAAGCGACATGTTGGAATCACTACAATGGGAAAGTCTACAATCCAGAAGAGCAAAGATACAACTGACAATGCTATTTAAGATCATTAACAACCTTGTAGACATACCGGCTGCCGACTACTTAACACCAGCACCATCAAGAACAAGATCCAACCACTCCAAAAAGATACTACAGCCACATACTCGAACAGACACACTGAAGTACAGTTTCTTCCCGAGGACCACACGACTATGGAACTCTTTGCCAGCTGCAGTAGCTGAGGCCTCCGACTTGGTATCCTTCAAGCGGGGGCTATGTACTCTCTCATTTTAATCATTAGTTAGGGCCCAGATTGTAAGTAAGTTCCAATGATAGTTAGAGCTATGCCGGTTGGGTGTATGCCCAGTGGCCGTTTCGGTAGCCAGATTGGTCTAACTAGAGGAACTGAAAATGCAATCTGGAAGTAAGTCCCAATGATAGTTAGAGCTGTGCCGGTTGGGTGTATGCCCAGTGGCCGCTTCGGTAGCCGGATTGGTCTAACTAGAGGAACTGAAAAAATCTTTTTACTACCTTCTCCCTTTTTACTACAGTACTTTATTCAATCATATACTATCTTATCAGTTCAAAACTTTATCTCATTAGGTTGCCATTTCACGCTGCGCAAAAGTAAACCGAATCATAATGGTCAAAGATGACAGTGATTTGTATCAAGTAGAAAAGTGGATTTGATTTATCTTGGTCGTTATATTCATGATGTTACACTTGTCTGGATGAAATGACATGAGCCAGTCTTGTTTCCATTTTATAGCAGCTTCGAGATCTTCTTGGTGCCTCAGAAAGGTTAGCAGTTCCTGCTTCTTGTACAACACCCGGCCATGTTGTTAATCGTCAACGAAATGAATATAGCAGAGCTCCAGATAAGCTGCGTATTTGCATTTTTTTCGCTATAAAAACGAGTAAAAACGCATGTATTATCAGGTCAGAGTGTACACATTACGCATACATATTGCTGTGCAAGCAAACTTTCCAAATTCGGAGCATACTTGTACGCTTAACGATAATAAACAATATACATGTATTTTTGTCTTTGAGAAATTCTCCGTAATTACTTCCCTTTATACTTTTCAAAGGAGAGAGCGTACACATCCGAAGGGTACCAAATGTTTGCCTTTCTAAGCATAGATGTCAAAAGAGATCTGATTGGATGTTTATGATAAATCATCCAATCGCGGTCAATATTACAAATAAATGCGGTGCTTCTTATAAGGAGTGGTTTACGTAATAAGTAAGAACTAAAACGAAAGTAAATTTGGTAACACGTTCTTGAAAATGAGCACGAACATGAATAAGCGCGCCACTAAGCGCAAGAGCACTCCGGGAAATTCTATACTTAAGTTCCTGACAGTTTCATCTGTGTCTAGCGACAGTATAGTTAAAGCAGTCATTGATGACATTATCAAAACAGCTGTGAAAACTGCCGAAGTCAACGAGCAAAAAACACTCTATTTACAACATTTTATTAATAAACATGACACAATCGTGACAAATTAAACAGAGATATTTGCATCCTGCGTTTATTGAATAACACTTGTGTCAAACATAATTTTAAAAGTGTACATGTAAACAATCTTTTCTGAAGTAGAGAGTACAACAGTGCAAAGGAAATATGCAAATACCCATCATTTTCAAAAGTAGGGGTAATTACCCTTTGGACTGGAGCTCTGTATAGAATACAGTGGTTTCCATTCAAAAGGTTATAGCCAGGAGGATACACATTATAATTTTGCACAATATTTTCAAGATACGTATCATACATGCATACTGGACACAAGGTTCCAATCAAAACTAGTTCGATTCATCGTTTTCATAAAAAATAAAAATAAAAAAATTTCGCTCGCCACCTCACTATTATTTTTGTCTGAAAAATCTGAAGAACAAGAAATTGCTTTGGTGTGGCCTTACCATTCTGAAAAATTGTGGGTATCGTACAGAAAAGGGGAGGGCCATTATTACACTGCCTGCAATCAAGATAAGGGAGAACTCGGGCATACTCGCACCGTTATCCCACCACATACAAATACCTATATCTTCATCACTTGTATTCAAGAGGATTGTACGTTGTAGTGGATGGTATCGGGTCCGTTCGCCCTAACTACACGTTCGCCCTGGGTCCATTCGCCCTACAAGTGGGTCCGTTCGCCCTGATTATTAAAACATATTTCAATGAACATAATGGATATTTCAATTTTAAGTAATGATATGAAAAAATATAAAATTAAAGTTATTTTCAAGCAATTATTACGTATATTGTTTGAAATGCTTAATTGAAATTTATAGATAGTTAGATTTATTCGAAAAAATTAATGTCACTTTCGTTAAAATACAGTATATAGCAAATTTGACGACAAAAAACAAAAATTGTCTTTAACTTTATCATAAGAAAGTAAAGGAAATCTAACGGAAAATCATGCTAAAATAAACAAATAATCTTTAATATTTCTGCTTATTCTGTTGCAAAAATTATCAAAACCCGTTTAGAAATGACTTCAAA
>MJUT01039473.1:698318-713668 GCA_002080005.1 Gigantidas platifrons
TTATTTTCACTGCAAATATTGCACAAAGTATCTGAATTTTGAACCTTTTCTGAAATCGCAGAATTTTTTTGAAAATTGTTTATTTCTTAAAATATCCGGATGAAATATAACGAAAACATATACATATTTGGTATCATTGTAAAGCTTAAAATATCAGCTTTCTAATAAATACCTTTGCAAGCTTCTATGTGTTACCTACTTAGAGCTAGATGCATATTTATTAGGCCTCTATCTTACTGGAAGTTGGTCAAATATCTAATTATCTCCCCTTATTGATCCCTAAAACCATTCAAACTGAGCGGTATGAATGGTAATCAATGTTGATTCTATCAAATGACTTTCCTTTCAATGTTCTGACAATAAAACACTTGTATTTGTGTTGAAAATATTTTTTTTTTTTTGTATTAAACTAATTTTTTTAAGAGTATATGAAAAGCTTGTAATGTGTAGATATTGTATGGGGTGGCTGCGAATGAACTGCATCAATTCAATTAAATTGTACCTTATTTAAGACAGACAGACAAGGTGAATCCAGCATTTCCTCACACAATATTAAAAGAACATGAAGAATGATTGATTGATGTTTAACGTCCAGCGAGCAATTTTTCAGCTATATTCAGGAGGAGAATAATTTAAACGCCATGGGACTCGAAACAAGGAAAGGTGATGGGTAGGGACGGATAATTTTGCCAGTGCAACAGGTCTCCTATGGACCACTCATCATGAGCATAATGCTCATTATGAGCTGTTACACTGGGTTCTTTAACGTGCAAAGAGGGTGGCAATCTCTCAACACGGGACCTCGGTTTTATTTACGTCTCATCCGAAGGACGGGTTGGTTGTCAATTTATACATCCCGCACAACTGACGGATGCCCCTTCAAGCCGAAGAAGTGGGGTTGACCCCTTTTAGAGGACTAGTGCCTCTAGGACGGAGAAACCTGGTGCCTATTCTACCCCCGGCACACCCTCTGGGAGGGGGTTCATGAAGAATGAATTGATTACTTAAAATTGATGAGTTGTTGCATAAAAGGCCAATTATTGAAGACAGACAGACAGACAAGTTGAATCCATAAAGTTTGCCTGTTTTTTCCAGTATTGTTGTAAATGCTGTTTTAGTGACAACGGGAACCTTTGAACCGTAATGGAAGCGAGAGGTTGGCGCCGTAAAATCTGATTCAATCCACCATTTCTTTAGAAATGCCTGTACCAAGTCAGGACCATTGCGGTTTTCCAGTTTCCCGGTTGTTGACTGATTTTGTCTGTTTATTGATTTATGAGTTGAATTTCCCTTTGGAAGATTGCTGTGTTCGGTAATTTTGTTATTACCCTTATTTATTCCATAAAGTTTCAACTCAACAATAAAAAAAAGTTTCTGTTCCCCATTCCCATTCTCTATTATATTGTAAAGATGGCCCTAAAGTAAAATTTTAACATCACCATTCTGGTAGTCCTCTAAAATCGGCTCATCGAAAACGTTGGTATCGTCGTCATCTTCCTCTTCGTCATTATCTCCCTCGTAGTCGTATGTTATGGTAGACAAACCTGTGGCATCGTCGTGGCTGGTGACTCGTCCAGTATACCAGAACTCCTCTCCATCAGACTCTCTACGAAACCTGTGGTCAATTCGTCGGCCAACAATAAAATCTGCATCCAAAGGTACAATCCTCAACTCACCATTCTCCATATCGTCAAGTAAAGGGAAGCTGTAAGTCTCACTCTCACCATCATACACTAAAGAATACATATACTTACTACGCCTTACCTTAAGCCCTGTTACAATACCATAATACCATTTACTGGAGCCATCTGGTTCATCGATGAGATGTTGAACTCTCTTACCAATCAAATCCTCAGGAACAGTCTTACCAGATGAAGCATGTGATGTTTTCTGCCGCTTTGGAGCCTCGGTACGTTTTTCTCGCTGTTCTTCTGCTAGTCTCTGGAACTTGTCCTTCTCTGCCTGCAAACATACACTAGATACTGGGTTACAGTTTCCACTTACCTGCTGCCTTGGTTCCCTTTCTTCTCTTTCGTCTTCAGCCAGGCGCAATACACACTTCAGGTTGGTGGACAATCTGTCTGCAGTCAAATACTTACCCCCAGCCATTATGTTAAGGATCTTACCTGTGTTCGGTGTACCCAATACATACCTTCTAAACATTACCTGTGTTTGCAAAACTTTAACCTTCTCCCCGCTAGGTAGTGCCCGTACTTTCCTGTCAACCTCTGCTGGTGTTGTCCAAAGCCCGCCAACATCTTGAAGTTTCTTGGTCAGCTCCTCTTTCTTTTCTCTATCACGCTGTTCCTTGGCTTCCTTCTTCTCCCTCTTGGTTGCAAGTGCCTCGATGCAATGCTGTCGGATTGCTGCTAACCTCTCGACGTACATCTGTCGTTGTTCCCTCGAGTTCTCTCTCGCATCCCTCAGAACCTGTTCACGATGGGCTGCATCCAAGGTGCTCAACCAACTGGCAGTATGGTTCTGCATCCACATGGTAATCCCTTCCATGGCGTTGGTCGTCGCTTTCGGCATAACACGGATCAGGCTATCCAGCTGCGAAAAAATCCTCTCGGGTCCGACATTCGTCTTAGGAACTGTGGCTGACTCTGAAATAAGCTCTGGAGACCAATTATTAGCATACTTACCTCCCTCAATGTGGTCCTTCAGCTGTCGGCTGCATACTACCTGGAAAGACGAAAACAACAGCTCCAAAATCTGACAAGTCAAATTATCGAGCTGTTGTGATGGTCTTACCAGTACCTCATATACCTTATCCTTCTGTACAGTGTCTTCTCCAAAGATGAACTCCTCTCCTCTCATCAGGGTGGATGCGTCGTTGGACAGTCTCTTGAAAGCGTTGTACAACTGCTGGTAGATGGGGGTCAACTCACTCACATGTCCTTCCTTCTCCAAGTATCTCCACATAGGACCCGTCACCATCTTAGAAACAATGCCAAGTGCACGAGCTCCAGCCTGATAAGATAAGACATTCAAATCAGCATTAATGGCAGCAAAGAGCCTATTATCTGTTTTATGTTCCTCTGCAAAGGACAGAAGATCATAAAGCAGATAATAAACTCCAGCAGAATTATGAAATAAAATGTTAAAGCGATTACCTTTGAAGGATGCGAGGGGTACATCCTTTATCTGTCCCTGCGTCTGTAGGAAGTCTCTGAACTCTACTGGTTTACCTGCCTTCTCACATCCCTGGTCCTGCACTGCCTTACACACCGTCCTTACCATTCGTGTCGTTCCTGCTTCTCCAGCCTTGCTGTATCCTCCAGGTAGTGTCGGTGCTCCAACCTTCTCACCAGAGTGAACAAGACTCCCACAATGAGAGAGTCTTGTTCGCCTGCTCAGAAAGTCCTACAAGAAAATGAAGACCACGAAAAAAGTAATTAATATTAATATACCTTTCCTGCTGTGCTGTCGTCAGTGCGTCCCAGTTACCAATAACATGCGACAAGGCTCTCTCTCTCTCCACTCACTCAAAAGGGTTACAAACCTCTTGTTCACACTGGCCTGGTCACTTACTGTGTTCTTTATCTTGGCAGCGATACTTCTCATCTCGTTGTTGTCTTCTCCGGTCATCTCAGTGATAATACCTTCTAGTAACTTCTGGTATGCCTCTGCGTCGCCACAAGCCATATCACGCATCCCCATACACATGGTTTTACCTGAAATAGAAACAGAAATCGCCCCATAATGATGACCAAACTTGGTTGTGCCATCAGGCCCTATCGTTACATTATCTTCTGTGGAGTGTAACTCTTCCTTCAGGTGAGCAAGAGCTACACTCCGAGCCTCCAGCAGCATATACTTAGCAAAGGTTGGTCCAGGCAGGCGTTGCGGTGTCATACCAGTAATCTTTTCCATAACCGTCTTGATTATCTTCGGGACATTCTTCGCTCCAACTCTCGTGCACATCAACTCCATGTATACCTCTCTGATAATGTCGGTGTAGCGTCCATCGTGGAAAGTGACGATTTCCCTCTGGTTCAAAAAAGCATCCATCTCTTCCTGGCACTCTAGATACTGTCCCTGCCAAAAACTTACCTCATCCTTCAGCTCATCTATTCTCCTGAAAAAAACATCAGTAGGTGGATTAGCGTTCTCTGCTGCCTTACCTGTATAATATCTTACCTGGGATTTCAAGTTGGTCTTCTCTCGCTGCAGCTCGGTGATGGTGCCAGTCATCCCTTCCACTCTCTCTCATTCAGCTCCTGGATTTCTTCTTCCTTCTGTGCTGCGTCATCTGAAAGATGAAGATTCATTTGTAAATCCTACTTCTCAACAATTGCTTTCAGTAAAATAACTCTTTATTTTGTTTACTACAAGTATTATTGAGTTTAAATTTACCTGTAGTTGCTCTAGCTTTCCTGGCCTGTTCCTTGTAGTGGTCCTTCAGTCGTCCGGCTGCCTTCAGGTTCGGGCGGGTCTGCATCTTGGCCATCTCCTCCTGGTGTTGGATAGTCATCCTGGATTCTCGCTGCTGGGACATCGACTGCTCTGCCTCTAACTGGGTGTTCCTGTCTAGCAACTTCTTTGCATCATCCTGCACTAAAAAAAAAAATTCGTTAACGATTTGACCATGCCCCTCAATTCTGCTGGAATACCCCCCGGACTTGCCTTAATGTTGAGTGATCTCAACTGGTCTACCAAGGAACCCTCACATGCACCTGGTTGACTCTCCGGCAGGTCAAACTCCTCCTTCTTCATATCCTCAAGCTGTTTGGTCTGCTTGTTCTTCTTCATCTTCTTCATCTTCTCCATATCTCGTCTGACTCTCATCCGCATGGTATGCTTCTCGGAATCTATCATCTTGGTTATCTGGAAAATAGAATTAACAATTTCATAAAAGCGATCTTTTTCTTTGCCTAAATAGTACTTCTCAACATACCTTAGAATTTCTGTCATCACGCCACAGGTCATCTTGGAAACTGGAAGCTTCTGTCCGGCTCTGGTAGTGGTAAGGAGATCTTCTTCTGTCAACCCAATACTGTGACACTCTGGCAAGTACTCCAACTCTTCCTTCTTCCGACCATCTGGATACAGATACTTACATTCCTCTGCAGATAAAACATCTGCTCTCTGGAGCTGGCTAGTGAGGTAGGTGTAGACAGGGAAGCATGCTTCCCTGTCTACCATACTTACCAACATACTTACCCTGGACTGCATCATGGCTAGGTCACCATCTCCACTGCAGCCCCATCTTTCCCTGGCAAAGTCAGTGATGGTCTGGATATCCTCTGGAAAATAAAGTGTAAAATAAATATACAAATTTCATAATTACATATGTAAATATCCATATATGAATTTGATGGTTGTCCCTCAGTTGTTCGAGGGTTAAATGTTCTCTTGAATTTGCCTTTATTTGGACTTGTGGCTTTGATCGTAGTCTAACTTTTGTTTACAAATTTATTGATGTAAACAAGCAATAATTGTAATTGATAAATAAAAAAAAAATGATAATTTATTGGGTCAATCCATATTTTTGCAGCTGATATTAAAAAATACTAGCTAATTCAGTGGCAGATCCAGGGAGGGGTTCCGGGTTGGAATCCCACCCCTTTTGTTGGAAACTTTGGTTAATTTAATGCATAATTATGGCAAAATTCAACAAATAATAACCTGGAACCCCCCCTTTTCCCCTTTTTAAAATTTCTGGATCCGCCCCTGTTAATTTTTTACATATACAAATGTGGTGTTCGAATGTAAGTCAACGCAACTAAAATTATACTCACCAAAACATAAAGTAAATATGTCTTTGAAACTGAAGAAAACAAACTAAAAATTCAAAATAAAAATAAAACATAAGTAATATAAAAACAACGTAAATCAAGTAAATATAAAAACATACTAAATAATAATGAATAATCAAATAAAGATTGATTAATTGTTGTAGATACATTTTTTACATGTATGCTTGTTCAATGCCCAGTCGCAAATTTTTCAAGCATTATTATATGACACAATAAATCTTAAAAAAACATTTATTCAGATCTTTTTTCAGTGACTGGTTAAATAAAAACATACGTAGCATGAAAAAGATGTCACTAACTTTACTGTGAACATGTCAACTGAAAGTCGAATTCATCAATTCTTTTTCAATTGTGTCATTTATTCTAGTTTGCTGGGCAGATATTAAGTGTCAAAACGCATGTATCATACATGTACCATATCATATGCAAGTTTGAATGCGATAAAACATAGACTTTCCTTTTAATCTTTATTTGCATCGTAAATGGCGATGAAAGAAAAACTGAGAACAAAATAAACAATAAAACAAAGGTTTGAAATTAAATATTATTTAACACAAAACCTATTGTCCCTGGATGTATTCCATTTTAAATTGTTAAACACTGAATTGGTATGGATCTCATATGCAAGGTAATATCAATATCAACAAGTTTTCAACAGATTAATAAAAAAAATTGACATAAAAATTGTTTAAAATTGATCAATCAAGATCTCCTAACATTGAATGTGATTTGTGAACAGAAAATCTAACATAACATGCAGAGTTCTTGAAATTTGTCGGTTTTATCGGTTTGGCCGACAAAAAATCGGCATGTCCGACATATTCCACATCTCTGTCTGCCCACTGGACCGGCAAATCATCCGCCGGTATTCTAGGCCGACATTTCCGGTATTTGATTCATCTCCATATCCTAACCGTTTCGCATATTACGCATCCGGAAGTTATCTATTACTTTCGTTTTTCTTAATTTTGAAAGTATGACGACCAGGTGGCCGATTACATTTAGTGCAGGTGCAAAGCCTGGCAAACGAAAAAGAGAGGACATAATCGGAACCATCGTCGGTAACCCACGGTTGATTCCGATGAGAGAGGAACGTATCGGAATCAACCGTGGGTTACCGACGATGAATCGGAACTAAAGATAGTAAAAAACAATATGGAATTAATCGAGAGCGTCAGTTTTAACAACACTGGCTTGACAAAACACCTTGGCTACGATGCGAAAGGGAATGAAGAAAATCNGAACTCAGTAGAGAGTGATACACAGCTAGAGAATGAGGAAGGCATTGCTAGAGAGAGTGATGAAATAAATAGAACGTGAGAGAAAATAAAAATTGAGAATGAATTGGAAAGAGAAAGTGAGAATGATGAGGAGGATAAAAGTAGAGAAAAAATAAAAACTAGAAAGTGAAATGAGTAGTGATTCGGAGTGTGAAATGAGTGAAGAAGAAACATTAAGAGCTACAATGTACATGTATAACTGAATTTGAAATTGAGTATGCATTCAACTAGTTAGTGACATTCTGATGTATTCATACACATAATATTTACACAAACACACATATTGCTATTATAAATTACTGAAAAGTTATTGTTGAATAAAGTTAAAGTTAAATAAAGGCATTTCTGTATGGACATGAGAAAAAAGTTCAGACTGACAAATTTCCATTAGTTGTCAGTCCGAATGTCTGACAGCACAATTTTTTTTTCAAGAACTCTGAACATGCTTTACATATCAAATCCTAATCTGCCATAACTCCTCTTTGACTTTTATCATCATTTAATATAAAAAAAATAAAATATGTTTTGAGTTTCAGCTCAAAATCATTGACCATAAAATCCCATTTGTTCATATTCTCTCAACTTTTGCTGAAAGGAAGGGTAAAGTCTAGAGAGTGCTATTGGCAACACCCGAGGTGTTCCGAATGGCTGTAAATTCAACGTGAGGGGTCAAACTAAATTAAAGTTCGTAAAAATGTATTTAAGAACAGTTATGACAGAGAACATTTTTTATTAATTATTTTTTGGCAAATTGATAGCAAATTATCACTTGCACTAAGTTGCAGAGGTTTGAAAATAGGAAAATGGGAATTAAGGTCAGGATATGACCTTTCAAGAATGGGCTTATAGCTTGTTTTAAGAAGTTTTTTTGATACTCACGGTAGGTAATGGGCCTCCCTGGCCGGTATCCAGCATTGTTTGTTGAGTCATCACACAATTCCTGAAGCAAAGCAGCCGAAAAAGACATTTTTTGAAGCGTTAAAATTGAGAGCTTGTGCAGTCAATGGCGGACAGATAATATCTGCCGGTCAAGGGGAATAATCCGTCCCGCATAATTTCTGCAAAAAACACGCCCATGCGACCAATTTATCCAATGAAATCCGCAAGCCGCTATTGTTGTTTGGCTAAAACCAAGGTTGCAGACATGAAGAGGGAGCTCCAAATTATTGATAATCACGTGTGATGGACTTCCGGAAGGATGAAACCCCCCCTTTTTTTACGTCTTTTTCAAAATATCAAGTTTTTCTTATCGAAAGCAAACAGAAATGTACCCATCACAATCGGCTTTGAATAGTTGACTATATTTCCCAAATTTTAAGCCATATATGAAGGAAATCGACTGAGTAACAGCTTGCGGATTTAATTTTGAAATCGGGTTGGATTTTGACACATAGTTTTTACGACGGCCATTTTATGCAAAACGACTCCACTTCAAACACTTAAAAATAACACTTATCGATGTCTAATCTACTTCATAATCGCAAAATTAGAAAGATGAAGGTCTGAATTTATACAGAACATTTTTTTCCTGTTAAAATAATGGAATTTTAAGTATTTTATAGCCTTCTGAAAATCTGTAAAAACTGATTTTTTTTTACCGTCGCAAGAAAATCGATGACGTTACGATAAACGTATCGGCGACCTCCCTAGCATTGTCATGTATCCCAAAGCAAAGGCCTTGTCGATGCTTTTTATTATATTCTAACATGACCTCCTTCTTTTGCTTTGTTAGCAAACGAGTGAGTTATCCATTCGATATAATTTCATTAGCATTGTGAATGTAATCGACTTTTCAATTGGGAGCGACCCCCGCCCAGAGGATTTGCCGGGGGTAGAATAGGCACCAGGTTTCTCCGTTCTAGAGGCACTAGTTCCTCTAAAAGGGTTCAACCTCGGGGTATAGAAATGGGACCGAGAGCTTCTTCGGTTTGAAGGGGCTTCCGTCGGTTGTGCGTGATGTATAAATTGACAACCAACCCGTCCTTCGGATGAGACGTAAATAAAACCGAGGTCCCATGTTGAGAGATTGCCACCCTCTTCGCACGTTAAAGAACCCAGTGTAACAGCTCATAATGAGCATTATGCTCATGATGAGTGGTCCATAGGAGACCTGTTGCACTGGCAAAATTATCTGTCCCTACCCATCACATTTCCTTTTTTCGAGTCCTGTGGCGTTAAAATTATTCTCATCTTGAATATAGCTGAAAAATTGCTTGCTGGACGTTAAATATCAATCAATCAATCAACCATTGGCAGCATAAATTGTAACCCGACTAATGCCGATAGAGGGCGCAGTGTTATTTGAGTTACATTGTATATGAATTGTGTGTGCAGTGTTTTCCCTAATTTTCATTGTAAGAGGTCAAAGGTAACTTTGAACAGGCCATACTTGGATTTCCAAGTACATTTCTATATAAAATTTATGATTTGAACCGACCAAAAAAGTGCTTGAACCAGGCAATTTGTCCTGCTGCCTGTTCTTAGGGAAAACACTGTGTGTGACATTTTCCGCAAGCGTAAATATGAATTAGCGTATTTGTACTCTTAGACATATCAGAATTGAGGCCCGGGTGGATCAATGAGTTAGGTCACTGGATCTAACAACTCATACAAGCCTATCACCAATACGGCATGGGTTCGCGCCCAGCTTTGTAAATTACAAAAAAGGGTGTGCTCGACTCGCAACCGCAAGTGATCAAGTTTACCAGTTGTTTGCCCATGGTCGGTGGTTCTCTCCAGGTACTCCGGCTTCCTCCACCACTAAAACTGGTCGTCATGATATAGCTGAAATATTGTTGAAAGTGGCATGAAACACCAAAAATCAAATCAAATCAATCATCAGAATCGAAATAAATCATGGAAGCCAGAATGTGTTGTGAGTTTTAACATGGATTGGCAGATATTAGTAAGTTTTATCTCGCGCTTCTGGCTCGGGATGAAATACTAATATCTGTCAATCCATGTTAAAACTCCCAACACATTCTGGCTTCCATGATTTATTTCTTAAATAAACATTTGATTATATTTTGTTTTGGTCTTCTGTCATTTATGTATTCTTTTCCTACAATTGTGTGCGTCCTGAATATAGCTGAAAAATTGCTCGGTGGACATTAAGCACCAATCAACAATTGTGTGCTGGGGGTAGAATAGGCACCAGGTTTCTCTGTCCTAGAGGCACTAATCCTCTAAAAGGGGACAACCCCGGGGTATAGAAATGGGACCGAGAGCTTTTTTGGCTTGAAGGGGCGTCCGTTGGTTCTGCTGGATGTATAAATTCACAACCAACCCGTCCTTCGGATGAGACGTAAATAAAACCGAGGTCCAGTGTTGAGAGATTGCCACCCACTTCACACATTAAAGAACCCAGTGTAACAGCTCATAGTGGTCCATAGGAGACCTGTTGCACTGGCTAAATTATCCGTTCCTACCCATCATCTTTCCTTGTTTTAAGTCCCATGGCGTTTTAATTTTTAAATGTTCTCGTCCTGAATATAGCTGAAAAATTGTTCGCTGGACGTTAAGCATCAATCAGTCAATCAATCAAGCTACAATTGTGACACATTTTTGGTGCATTTTCTTTCAATGCACCATCAAAACGAAAACTAGGTCAAAACCATGTTGGAAATAGAACTCTGTCACCTTTTAATAGTAGAGTATTGGGTCCATTTGCCCTCATTACACATTCACGGTCAGTTTGCCATGATAATTAAAAAGTATTTTAATGAACATAATGCAGATTTTAATTTAAATTGAAGCGGTAATGATACATTTGTGATAGATCTCCATAACAGTCATTCTGAAGGTTAGTCGGACAGTGGCAAAAGTCCGACAAAAATTGTCTTGGACCTATAAAATAATCTAAATCGTTGGACCAATTGACCGGTTAACATATGCCAGGAAGTATTTTATTTTTGGCAAGTTTTCAAACAATTGTCAAATCAAAATATTTGATCATTGCTCTCATTGTAAGTTCAGCTTGAGTTCGTGAAAAATCCCATTTCTATTTTTTAAAATATTGATATGGGGACTTCTGTAATTGTCAAAAGGGCATTTTAAATCATTATCTTTACTACGCAGGACTCTACATTAACATTTTTTTTAACTTGTCCCTTCGGAGAACTAACTAAAAAAAGTGCTTGTCCGACTCAATCTTTTAGTTGTCCGAAAAAATTAATAAAAATTACAAAAACTGGAGAATAATTATCAGCAATTTGTGTAAAATGTTTTGCTTATTGTCTATAAAAGTCATTATTAATACTAACACTAACAGACATTATGATTATGACATCTTTAATCAACAAATTAACATACACTTAGACATAAGTCATAAAGTCGTTGGTATCAAACGATGCCATCATGGTATGAGTGTCTAATCTTCAATTTCTAAGTTTGGTTCTTGAATAGCAAGCCCATCTAAGCGGTAATCGTATAAATGTGGATTGAATACAGGATGCTTTGCAGGGATAAAAACTAAAATTATGAACCTAGTAGCCAGCTGGGCCCCTGAAATTTAAAATCCAGGAGTCGATTTCACAAAAAGTCGTAAGTCTAAGATTAATCGTAAGTGTGATTTCCAAGCTTTTGATTGGTTGAAATTCACACTTACGACTGATCTTAGACTTACGACTTTTTGTGAAATCGACCACAGGTGCCTAAGCGTATATATAAAAAATATTGGAAAGTTACCCTGCCCAAATTTAGTAAATAGTTAAAAAGCTCTCTTAACTGATTTGTTCTGGGCTTTTTAGCTCACCTGACCCGAAGGGTCATGTGAGCTATTGCTATCACTGGGCGTCCGTCTGTCGTTTGCATTTTAATCAACTCCTCTAAAACTACTGGGCCAATTTGAACCAAACTTTGGTGGAATGGTCGTTGGATGGTCCCCTTTCAGAATTGTGTCCGACAATCCTCCCCCCGCCTACCAAGATGGCTGCCGTTACTAAAAATAGAAAATTCCGCAAAAAATCACTTAAAAATTATCTTCTCTGAAACTACAGGGCCAATTGGGCCCAAACTGTGGTGGAATGGTCTTCAGATGGTCCTCTGAGAATTGTGTCCGATGACCCCTGCCGCCAACCAAGATAGCCACCGTTACTAAAAATATCAAATTTGGCAAAAAATCACTTAAAAATTATCTCCTCTGAAACTACGGGGCCAATTGGGGCCAAACTATGGTGGAATGATCTTTAGGTGGTCATCTTTCAGAATTATGTCCGACGACCCTGGCCGCCAACCAAGATGGCCACCGTTACTGAAAATATGAAATTCAGCAAAAAATCACTTAAAAATTATCTCCTCTGAAACTGCTGGGTCAATTGGGCCCAAACTATGGTGGAATGGTCTTCAGATGGTCCTCTTTGAGAATTGTGTCCGATGACCCCTGCCGCCAACCAAGATAGCCATCGTTACTAAAAATATCAAATTTGGCAAAAAATCACTTAAAAATTATCTCCTCTGAAACTACGGGGGCCAATTGGGGCCAAACTATGGTGGAATGATCTTTAGGTGGTCATCTTTCAGAATTGTGTCCGACAACCCCGGCCGCCAACCAATATGGCCACCGTTACTAAAAATACAAAATTCAGCAAAAAATCACTTAAAAATTATCTCCTCTGAAACTGCTGGGCCAATTGGACCCAAACTATGGTGGAATGGTCTTTAGGTGATCCCCTTTCAAAATTCTGTCCAACGACCCGGCTGCCAGCCAAGATGTCCGCCACTACTAAAAATATCAAATTTGGCCAAAAAAATCACTTAAAAATTATCTCCTCAGAAACCACTGGGTCAAATGGGCCCAAACTATGGTGAAATGGTCTTTAGATGGTCTACCTTCAGAATTATATCCGACAACCCCCCGTTAAAGAAGATGGCAGCCATTGCTAAAAATAGAAGATTCGCCAAAATTCACTAAAAATTATCTCCTCTGAAACTGCTGAGCCAACTTTGAGCCATGTGAGCGATTACAGGCTCCTAGGAGCCTCTAGTTATCTATTCAATGTCACATTTTTATTTCTGTCTACCTTGACTATTTGAGTCTTGCATACCAGTGATTTTTTATAACCCCTCCCACACACACTTTTCCTTTTGAAATAAATGTTACTGTGCTGTGATCAAATACCACACAAATTGTAATAACTCGTATTTGTGTAATCTTCAGCTGTTAATTTGCTCAATGGTCCAACTATATATAGCTTCGGAATGAAAATATAGCACAAACGTAGATTGCCACTGTCAGTCAAAAACTGAAGAAAAGAGAGGTTGTAATTATCATTTGCCAGACCTCAATTCAGATTGGAGTAAAGCTACTGTAGTTTAAAGTCTATTTTTTAATTGGATATGTATAATTAACACATGTCTGGATGTAAATAAACAGTTCGATAGATTGTAATATTAACCCGGTGTCGAGTATGAAATACCAAAGCGGATGGATAAATATCCAGAAGCGTCCCATGTATTTCAACGAATTTTGAATTGCCAATTTTCGCATATATGAACATATTTCAGGGTATTCCCTTTATTTTTTTGTAGAAGGCCAAAATATAATTTTAACAGGCCCAAGGCGTGCGCACCGCATAGCGGTGGGGGGTCTGGGGGTTGTCCCCCAGGAATTATTTTTTAAATTAGACGTAAAATCCTGCACTTTTGTGCATTCTGAACATATAAATTAATGGTTAAAAATGACAATTTTGTGTGCTTCCTTTTGCAATATCTTGTTATTCTAGTCCAGGTCTCAAGGTTATAAAACTTTCTGAGCTGAGTCTTAAATCTTAAATATCCTTGTTACAAAATTTCCAGTTTTGATATTGGTCAATCCTCGAGTCTGAGCTGGAAACTCAGCTCAAAAAGTTTTATAACCTTACAGCATGGTTGCAGTATGGTTTTACTGACTATCATGATTATGAATGACTTTCAGCAAAATCTAAAATGTACTATAGAAAATGTAAAATCCTTAACAGAAGTTCAAAATTTTTTAAATTTACATGACAATGCATGTACTGTTATACAGCCACCCAGACTGACCAGTGATAGACTAATTCATTAATCTTGTACCAAGTTTGAATATCTAAAATGCTTTGTTCATGTTTTCATGTTACTCACATTGTAGTTGAGTCATTGTATCAGTTTTACTTTTACATTTACATGTAAATCAATTCATTTCTTGTGTTTTTGGTTTTAATTCCATCCCTGATTTGTTGATTGGGTCAGTGGGGTCTTATAGGTTAAGCTTTTGTTTTCAGTGTTGGTTTTGTTCTTTTCACCTTTGAGGTTGTAAGTGATTCTTTATTTTCATCTGTTTTGACTTGTCTGGTTCTCAGGGTACATGGTTTTGTCCAAAAGTGAACAAGAGAAATGAAAACCAAGCTGTATACAATTTTCAATTAGAAATTTCTGATTATTATAAAGTCATAATACATTTATTGAAAATTGATAAACAGTTATATGTTCATAGTCCATTCTCATCATTCTCTATTCTTATTCCTGTACTCAGTTTGCTTAAAAAATAAATAAAATCAATGGATCACTGGGAATGCCAATTAAATAAATTAGATAACTAGCTTCAAACGAATCCGGGTCCGTTCGCCCAAAAGTGGGTCCGTTCGCCTTAATAATTATAATTATGTAGGGTATTAAAAATAATAGAAAAATAAGTGATATTTAATTGCTTATGGATAATAAATAGAGAAATTATAAATATGCGGCATGCTAAAGTGTACAGTCAATGGACATAGGTATTCGTCACTCTAATTTTTGGGGCTTAAAAAAATCGCAAGTAATATAGCCTCAAACGCAGAGCTACATTGTAGGTCGTTTCCCATTATCGCCAGTCAGAGAGTCATCTTTTTACTTGTTGAAATAATTCAATATATGATGATTTTATCGAATAAATCTATCTATCTATCTATAAATTTCAATTAAGTATATCAAATAGTATACGTAATAATTGCTTGAAAATAACTTTAATTAATTTCCATATTTTTCACATATCATTACTTCTATAATCTAAATTAAAATATCCATTATGTTCTTTAAACTACGTTTTAATAATCAGGGCGAACGGACCCGATACCCTTCAAACAGTGGGCATATTAAAAAAATGTTTCTGGTAATTTCCATGAATTGACATATATTTTAAACAGTTACTTAGAAACCAACTATTTTCTAATCAGTGGGGTTTTCTGTTTTCAATTTCTTATAACAAAATATACTTCCAACCATTGAGAGAAAATAAAAATACAGTTTGCCATTGTGAACACTTTTTTAAAACTGAAATGAATATTTATCACAACCGTTATTTTTTTTTAAATGT
>MJUT01039478.1:41458-53448 GCA_002080005.1 Gigantidas platifrons
TACATTTTATGTTCTATTTCCCATGTTCACCCGAACATAAAATATTTCTTCTCTTTACTGGGCTAAATCACGAAAACACAATTATATTTTGGGATGGCGAGCTTACAAAACAATCAGCCAACTTTAGATAAACACAGCGTAAGCAAATAATTTACTTTCATGTAAACCGGTATATAATTTAGATTTTCCAGCGTTATGTCAAACGAAATAAAGTCTTAAGATTCCCCGTTCATACGAAGACGTCTCATAAATAAAAAAAAAAAAGTGAAAATAGAACATTAGAAAAATATAGCAATACGTTTTATAAAAATAACCAAATATAAACACTGCATGTGCATGTCACATTTATTTAATAAAAAGTGTTTTTTATCTAGTTATTTTTGAATTATGTATTTAAAGATGCCAAATCACAAATTAATTCACCAATCAGAGCTTAGAACAAAAGTATCCCCGTTTAAAGAAAAAAGTTCCTTTCACTTTGTTGTATTGTGAATAATACTGAATGGAATGGAATAATTAAAATTGATAATTAAAGTTAAATATATAATAATTATATTAATCCCAAATTTGGTTGCATTTAGTTGAATTTTAATCCTTGATGGAGGTTTTGATGCATGACCTATAAACACTGAAATTCCGAGAATGAAGTTGCAATTTTTAGAGAACGGAATGTCGCAGAGCATGACAATTCACTGCAAGACTTTAACATCAAGTCATCAAAGGACCGGGCAATACCTTTGATTTAAACCCCAAGTGGGAAACAACTTTACCGTCCTTTGACAATTTTTTTCATGGGATATTTATAGGGTCCCCCCCAAAAAAGAATCCAAATATCAAATTTGATATTTGAAACCCTGCTGTGACCTTAATGTGCAGAATTACACCCAGGCACTTAAGTCAGTTAAATGCCCGGGTAATACCTTTGATTTAAGTACCAAGTGGGAAAGAACTTTGCCGTCCTTTGGCAATTTTTCATGGGATATTTATAGGTTTCCCCACCCAAATCCAACTATCAAAGTTGATATTGGATTTAAACCCCAAGTGGGAACAAAATTGTCGTCCATTGGCAATTTTTCATGGGATATTTATAGGGTCCCCCAAAATCAAAATAACAAAGTCGATATTTGACACCCTGCTGTGGGTTTGATGTGCAAAATCCCACCCAGGCACTTCAGTCAGGTAAAGTCTCGGGCAATACCTTTGACTTAAGCCCAAGTAGGAAAGAGCTTTGCCGTCTTTTGGGAATTTTTCATGGGATATTTATAAGCCTCCCTCAATAAAAAATCCAAATATTAAAGTTGATATTTGACAACCTGCTGTGTGCTTGGGGTGCAGAATCCCACCCAGGTATTCAAGTCAGTTGAAGGTCCGTGCAATACCTTTGATCTAAATCCCGAGTGGGAAAGAACTTTTCCGTCTTTTGACATTTTTTCAAGCTAAAGGCTCGGGCAATATCTTTGACTTAAGCCCAAGTGGGAAAGAGCTTTGCCGTCTTTTGGCAATTTTCCATGGGATATTTATAAGCCTTCCCCAATAAAAAATCCAAATATTAAAGTTGATATTTGACAACCTGCTGTGTTCTTGAGGTCCATAATCCCACCCAGGTACTTAAGTCAGTTGAATGTCCGTGCAATACCTTTGATCTAAATCCCGAGTGGGAAAGAACTTTTCCGTCCTTAGGCATTTTTTCAAGGGATATATATGGGGTCCCCCCAAATCCAAATATCAAGGTTGATATTTGCCACCCTGATGTGGAGGTGAGGTTCAGAATCCCCCCAGGCACTTTCGTCAGTTAAAGATCCGGGCGATACCTTTGACTTAAACCCCAAGTGGGAATGAATTTTGCCGTCCTTTGGCAATTTTTCATGGGATATCCATAGGATCTCCAAAAACAAAATCCAAATAGAAAAGTTGATATTTGACACCTTGCTGTGGGCTTGAGGTGCAATATCCCACCCAGGCACTTAAGTCAGTTGAAGGCCCGGGCAATACCTTTAATCTGAGCCACAAGTTGAAAAGAGCATTGCTGTCCTTTGGCAATTTTTTAAGGGATATTTATAGGGTTCCCCTAAAAATCCAAATATCAAAGTTGATATTTGTCACCCTGCTGTGGGCTTGAGGTGAAAAATTTTACCTAGGAACTAAAGTCAGTTAAAGACCCGGGCAATACTTTTGCGGCGGACGCCAAAGGACGACAAATTTCTTTTCCACTTGGGGTTAAAGATATTTCCCAGTTGGGGTTTAAATCAAATCAAATCTGAATGTGCAATTACCGTAAAATATTTATTATTGGTCGCTTGAAATCTTTAGAGGTACATTTTATTACACAATGAAGCATTCCCTCTCACCGCAGCGTCGATATAGTTTTATTGGCCCAAACCTCCAGTCAGTGAAAAGATGTGGGAACACGACGGGTGCCACTAGTGGAGCACGATATTTTTAGACTTCCAGAACACATGAGTACACTCCCAGTGTATAGTGGGGTTTATGGTACTCAACTTACGGATTATGATTACCAGTTTGGTATCGTCAATCTCTTCTTTCACATGTGAAACTATTTGCAACAACTTACATTGTGACGTCATGAACTTTTACTAATTGTTCGTGGTTGTAAAGACTACAAAAGGTAAAACTGTTTGGGTTGTTGTGATGTGCATAGCCGAATTAAAAAAAAAAATTCTTAAATCAAAATGATGTCGTGAAAAGGTTTTGGTGAACATAAGAATTTAATGTTTCCTACTAATTTTGGTTGGAAGCACATGAACTAATAAAATGAATAAAATGAGGGAAAAAATGAATAAAATAAAACAACTAAACAAATACAACAACAGAAAAAGCACCAACAGGAAAAAAAAAAACAAAAACAAAAAAACAAAACAAAACAAAACAAAACAAAACAAAAACAAAAACAAAAACAAATAAATCATATTAAAAAACAAACTAAAACAAAAACATAAATGTCCTATGTATGATGGTATTCATGATGCAGAATGTTGAACACATGATGACAAGTTTGAGTTTATATGTTTTATTACAAATTAAGCTTAACAAATACATAGAAATAAACATATACTGAAAGAAAACTAATATTTATAACAAAAAATATCTTCAAGACATATTATATATAATTCTACTAATAAGTTTTATTAGAATTAGTACTGTTTTGTCAAGAGAAAATTATGACTGATTACCTGCTTAAACAGTCACGATGGGACAACTAAGCAAACAATGAAAACATGAACTACTCCTTCCACTCATTGGATTGTATTTGTTGAAATCATATGAATTAGTTTCCAGTTCATGTCTATCCATTTAACAAAAACCTTCCAGGATTTTGAAGCATAAGAATTTTGAGGAAAGCTTCTGTACAGGAAAACTTTCCAATCTAAATGCTTTATTCTGCGCACGTGTGGCATTTTTTTGGCCTAAAGTGTCCATTAAAATCTTCAATTTCAAAACCCTTGAGCACCCCGAGCTAAAACAGCTAAAAAGACATTGTCATAGCTCGATAATTTTGCAATAGCAGTATGGAACTCATACTCATTAATTACAACTTGGTCGTGGAGAAGTCGTGGTATAGTAGTTGGATTTATTACTACCTATGCAATCAGTGTCCATCACCATTAACGTTTAGAGTTCGAATCCCGCTGAAGCGAGGTATACTCGATACAACATAAAGTGATAAAGTTTGTCAGTGACTTGCGACAGGTCGGTCATTTTCTCCGGGTACTCTGGTTTTCTCCACCAGTAGAACTGACCGCCACGATATAGCTGAAATATTGTTGAAAGTGGCGCTAAATACAATGCCCCCACAGTTTGATCAAAAGGAAAACAAGATACAACACCTTATATAATTTGTGAATTATCTCCCTTTAAGAAGAAATGTTTCATGTTGTCTCATCGAACGTCACGAACGTTAAGTTACGAATGACTTTGAATTAGAATGTTTAACGCCACATTCAGCAATACTTCAGCTATATCATGGCGACCAGTTTTAGTGGTGGAGGACGCTGGAGTACCCGGGGAGAACCACCGATCCAGGGCAAGCAACTGGTGACCTTTATCACTTGCGGCTGCGAGTCGAGTAACGTAACAGAATATCCAGTAAACTATTAAAAAATACTGTTAATGACAAAATGTGAACATTATGTATATTAAAATTCTTTGATTAGTAATAATTATATATGAGTATGACAATTGTATACTGTAGTACTGAAGCGAATTATTTACATCTGGTAAATTAACCTTGCATAAAATCGTATATATCTACAATAATGTTATCAAATTTATGTTAAGCTGTTTGCTCGTAGGTTTTAATTACCACTGAACTGTACATCTTCTGCACAAAAATTAAAGTTTAGGTTTTAAAACTCTCTAATTATCGATTGGTGTTTTTTTACCTCTTTATTGAGATCAGAGTAAATGAATCCAACATAGTTAACTACATTCAGTTAAAGTCTTAAATAGTAGGCTCGCCAAAATGTTAAGTAAGCATGATTATATATGTACACTGCACAAAGGAAGAAGGGAAACTATATATAATAATAAAACAATAATAAAAAACAAAAACAAATATGCACGCACCGGATATTAGTAGTTCATATACCATGAATCCTGTCTAAACCGAACACAAATTTTGTGTTTCGAATAGACAGGTGTTCGGCTTATACAGGAAAAATTAACAAAGACACACTACATTGGGATTGATTAAAATTTCGGTTTATACAGGATTCCGGTTTATTCAGTGTTCGGTTTAGACGGGTTTTACTGTAATTAACAATGTATATATTTACGAACAGAGACCAATGAAAACAAGTTACAAGTTACAGGTATATGTGACTTCTTCAACGAAACATAATTGTACATCATTTATCTTGTATTAAAACTTTTTTCTAAGGTATTTTCATTAATTTCAATGTTTCTATAATTCCCAATGTACATTGTTTAAGTCTCGCCGTTGAAAATCCCGGTAAAATGACTTATATATCCAAGAAATATAATTACGATTCCACAGATGACTGCAGCGATGGTGTAAGACTTTGCCATGCTTGCTGACCTCCTGGCTTCATCATACTTCATATCTGCTGCCTGACTTCGTGACTGTGATAGGAAATTAAATTAAATTCAATTCAGATAAAATAATTAAAATCATAAAATAAACAAAATAAACAAAAACAAGTAAAATAAAATAAAATAAATAAAATAAATAGATAAATGAAAAAAATAAAATACTTAACAAAAATGAAATAAATAAAATAAATAGAATTCATTTACAAAATGTACGTATTGAATATTCTAATTTTGATAACCGTAAATGATTGTTGTTTAAGGTCAAATGAGCAATTTCTCAGCTATTAGATGAATATAACACGTTACTTTTATACGAGATGATGATGATGTGTGCACTATTATATTCTAACACACTGCTTTGAATTTTAAGACGAGATATTGCTCTTAGATTGGAGGTTTGGGCTTACAAAACTAGTCTAACCCGCCACTTTTTATAGAAGTGCCTCTATCAAGCCAGGGAAGTAAGCGATCATGTATTTGTGTGTTAGGGGTATTCATTTTGCCTCTTTCTACAATTTTGATATCTGATTTAGGAATTGTTCCGACAGTGTGGTAATTTTTTGTTTTTCACTCTATATTACAACAAACAACGATCCACATGGGGTCGTGATCGCATGGTAGTTGGATTTACAACTATCTGTGCAATCGGTGCCTATCACCACTGATGTTGTGAGTTCGGATCTCGATCAGGGCGAGGTATACAACATAATCAATATATCATAAAGTTTGTCATTCACTTGCGACAGATCGGGGGTTTTCTCCGAGTCCTCCGGTTTACTCCACCAGTAAAACTGACTGCCACGATATAACTAAAATATTGTTGAAAGAGGCGTTAAGCACTATCAAACAAACAAACAAACGGAATTATAAATCCTGACTCTGACAGTATTTTTAAAACTAATTGACTCCTGGATGCTGCGACCTTACCAGTGAGCCAGGTTTCATCTAAAGGAATTTTTGCAATATGATATGTTTCTTCCTGCAATGCCTTTCGAATTATGAACAGTGCGACGGGAGCCGTTAATGGGAACGGATATAGTGCCCTTTCGTAACATTTGGTCTAACTCATGCTATTTTTTAAGAGTTCGTGGTGGTCAATCTTTTGCTTTTTGAATTAATTTATCGCATTAATGTCGTTTTTCAGCATCGTCCATATTCTCCAATATACATTCGAATTTGAGTATTATGTGCTCGTCTGTATATCAATACAATAATAGATATAATTTTTAAGCTAATAACATATCTGTAGAATAACGGCAGTTATAAAGATCAAGACAGACATGATCACTTTTATTGCAGCAAGGCCGATAGATAGCGAATTGGTAGCGGGTTTTCACTGTCGTTACAATGAAGTATTTGGCGGTTTTTAATATGAAAATAAATAGTTCGTTACGCACGCACGCACGCACGCACGCACACATGCACGCACCCCNNCCACCCCCACACACACACACACATACAACACACACAACACACACACATATATATATATATATACTAACATATGCTGCATTTACGATGGCCATTATTCCAAGCGGAAAACAACAGAATAAGCACGACAAAATAGCAGGAGCCATGTAACTATAAGGAGCCTGATTAATTACCGCCATAGCAGGTGCAAACTGTGGTTGGTTTACCTGTAGAGAAAAATAGTGCAGTATACTAACTGATATCTAACATACTGTGGTTACGACAATTGATTGATTTTAATGGCTTTGCAAGATATTTTTCAATAGTCTCATGAAGGTTTTTTCGGTGTTATGTCGTGAGCACTAAAGAAGAATTCAAAGTTTTTATTATTAGCACTGGGTTGAAATCTCTGCTACATTTTTGTAATAGACTGTTTGCACTCGAGTGTATTATCCACTCAGTAGCCTAAATGATGTAATTATTGCTAAAACTATGATTTCCACCCTCAGGCATAGGTGACCTTCGCCTATTTTTGCTATAATGTTTAGGCTATCCTGTTTAAGCTATTCTGTTTATGCTGTCATGCTTAGGCTATCCTGTTCAGGCTGTCATGCTTCGGCTATCATTCTTAGGCTATCCTGTTTAAGCTATCCTGCTTATGCTATCCTGATTAGGCTGTCTTGTTTAGGATATCATGTGTAGGCTATCCTGTTTAGGCGATCCTGTTTAGGATATCCTGCTTAGGCTATCCTGTTTAGGCTATCATGTTTATGATGTCCCGCTTAGGCTGTGCTGTTCAGGTTATCCTGTTTAGGCTATCATGCTTAGGCTATCTTGTTCATGGTATTCTGGTCAGGCTATCCTGTTTAGGCTATCATGTTTAGACTATCCTGATAAGGCTATCATGTTTAGGCTATCATGTATAGGCTATCATGCTTATGATATCCTGTTTAGGCTATCATGCTCAGGCTATCCTGTTTAGGCTATCCTGTTTAGGCTATCATGCTTAGGCTATCCTGTTACGTTATCATGCTTAGGCTATCCTCTTTAGGCTATCATGCTTAGGCTATCATACTTAGGCTATCATGCTTAGGCTATTCTTTTCAGGCTATTCTGCTTAGGCTATCCTGTTTAGGTTATCATGCTTAGGCTATCCTGTTTAGGCTATCCTGCTTAGGCGATCCTGTTTAGGCTATCCTGCTTAGACTTTGCTGTTTAGGCTATCCTGTTTAGGCTATCCTGTTCAGGCTATCCCGTTTACGCTGTCCTGTTTAGGCTATCCTGTTTAAGCGATCATGCTTAGGCTATCATGTATAGGCTATCCTGTTTAGGCTATCCTGTTTAGGCAATCCTGTTCAGGCTATCATGTTTAGGACTTTTTGTGTTCTTGCTCAGAAAGACTTTTATATTATTTGACTTTTAAATTTTTCGATCTTCAGCGAACCCTCATGAAGATGATTACGTCATTAGATACACTAAACGTAGATATATAATTTAGTGCACACGACTTGTTTCTGGAAGAACATTCAACATGTACGGCTCATTGTAAAAAGATTGGAAGCTCAAAAAATACAATGAAACAACAACCGTAAATATGTACAGGTCGTTTGTTATTGTCTGGGTTTTTGATTAACATTTATTAAGAAACATATTTTACTTGAACTTTTATTTAAAAACACTTAAGCATGCACTTTTCAGAGTAATTGAAAAATGGGGTGAGAATATGGCTCTTAATTATTAAACTGGTAATTATAAATGAATTAATATTCTTATACATAACAGGCGATGTTGTATATGACACCCAACAAATAAACATAATTTGTTGTTAAGGACATATTGTTGATACCCTAATCCATATATTTACCTACAGGGGAACATGAGTTCCACCCAGATTTTTAGTGGGGCTCATGTTGCTCAATCTTTGGTTTTGTAGATCATTGTTTCTCCTTTTGGTCATTGTATTCTGTCCTTTTGGTCATTGTATTCTGTCCTTTTGGTCACGGTATTCTGTCCTTTTGGTCATTGTATTCTGTCCTTTTGGTCATTGTATTCTGTCCTTTTGGTCATTGTATTCTGTCCTGTTGGTCATTGTATTCTGTCCTTTTAGTCATTGCATTCTGTCCTTTTAGTCATTGCATTCTGTCCTTTTGGTCATTGGGGTGCGTTTTGCTCAATCTTTGGTTTTGTAGATCATTGTTTGTCCTTTTGGTTCTTTGCATTCTGTCCTTTGATGTACGGCTTCTTATTACCACTTTTGGTATCTTTTAAATTTTCCTCAATATATATATGTATATATATATATGGATTTATCAACTGATAATTATAGTATAACTAACTGTGATGTTCGATGACCAAAAATATGTCACGGATGACCGCACAACTGATAATTCACGAATGCGCGAATGTCATGAGTGACATATTTTTGGTAATCGGACATCGAAGTTAGTTATACTGTTTATTATATAGACTGTTTTGAGTCAATAAATTTGGTATTTTCTTTCATCGGCATTGCATGTGTTTATTTCTTGATTGCGCATTAATATACAATTGTCTCCTTGGCAACTCGTTGACTGAAAAGTTTGTCTAATGCTTTCAATTTTGTAAATAAATAAATCCATGTGCACATATTTCGATTATGAATATAATTTCCATGTTGGTTACTTGTAAACTTTGTGACCATAGTATGCACTCGACCTTGAAAAACACAATTTTATTTATTGACACTTGATGTATGTTTCATTTATTTTTACTATATGTACATTTCATTTGTACTCTTGTGGGAAGAATGTTTTGTGAAAGAAGTCGGATACATACAAATATTTGGCCGTTAACAAAACCAAAACTATTTCAAATTCGATGGATTATATAATCAGAAAACAAGTAATTTAACAATATAACAGCTAGGAAATGTAAATCGTTAAATGTTGGTCCAAACGGTTCAAGCGTTAAATGTGTAATTCAAACAGATTATAACGGAAGGAAACTGGACTAAAGTTCACTCAGAATCGGAAACACTAAACGATAAAGGTAGCATTCTTTTCTATTTAGTTTTTGCTATTTGTAGTCCGGAATCATCACTTTGTCTTTTCTGACTAGATTTAGGATTGTTAAAATTAAAAGTTCCTCCGTAATTGTAAGTGTTCCCATAGAAAACGAGATGACATCTTAGTGTCAGAAGTCATTGAACTAGTATTTGTGGTTGACGAAAGCTGTGAAAAATTTGGATTCATTTCACAAGAAGCAACAAAACGAACACTGTTATTTGGAGTTAATTTATTACAGACGATCTTTTGGGGGTGGTTAAAGTTTTATCCTACTGTTGGAAAGATTCTTTCTACCGAGACCACATGTTTTTAGAACATAATTCTGCCATGAAAAGTATTAAAACATGTCAATGTTTGCCAAATTTACCTGCTTTTTATTGTATCGCAATGAAATACTAGATTATATATATCCTTTTGTTTATTTTTTAAATCTTTCCTTTATCATAAATGAAACTAACAATCTGTCAATGAAATGAAGCAAAGGGACATCACTCCATATAATATTCTAAAAAAAAATAGTTCTGGCTCGAAAAATGGCGGGAAAAATAGCGAGAGTGAAAATAAAAATGGTAATTTCACTAGTGAAATTATCGTTTTTATTTAACTCGCAAATCACGGTATTTCATCGATATCTATATAATAAACTGTTTTTAACAAATAAGAAATTTAATTAATACTAAGTTCTAGTGTGCATTGTTGCTTAACATCACATTAACAGTGCATCATCTTTAGTCATGACGAAAACAAGCTAACAACCTCTAGTTGTTTGCAGGAGATTTGATTTGATTTGATTTTGTTGTGCTTAACGCCACTTTCAGCAATATTTCAGCTATATCATGGCGACCAATTTTGGTGGTGGAAGAAGCCGGAGTACCCTGAGAGAACTACCGACCATGGCAAGCAACTGGTAAGTTTTATCTCTTACAGCGCGAGTCGAGTGCACCCTTTTTGTAATTTACAAAGCTGGACACAAATCCACGTCGTATTGGTGATAGGCTTGTATGAGTTGTTATGTAATCTAACTACTTACCCCATTGAGCCACCCGGACCCTGTTGTTTGTAGGAGAATTTATGTCTTATGGAATATCTGTGTCACAAATGACCACGGATATGTTCCAGTTACAGTAAGTACTTCCCGGTCCTATACTCATTTATGAGTTATCACCTGGTGTTTATTTATATTAACACGACGCGTGCCACTAGAAGAGCAGGAACTGCCACCCTTCTGGAGCACCTGAGTTCAACCCCGGTCTTAGTGGGATTCGTGTTACTCGAGCTTTAATACTTTTTCTTTTGGCCATTGTGTTGTCTGTTCTTCATCGCTATTTAAATTCTGATTACCCCTTTGGTGTCTTCAAACTCGGCTTATTGTGTTATTTGTTTATTTTTGCATACATAGAGTGATGTCAAAAATTTTGCTGTTGTTCTGTGTTGTGTTTTTTTTCTTTGTTTTTCTTCGTCCTGTGTCTTGTAACCAATGTTGCCATTTTCTCTGTATTGTCCATTCTTGATTGCCCTTTAGGTTTTCCCTGTCTCTCGTTTATTCATGAAAGTACAAATGTGGCATTTGAATCAACACATATTTATATTACCATAGGAAAAGGGAGGATTTAATGATGGAGTCGACAAGTCTTTGCCTTCTAGATGGTCACCAAACACCACTACAAACAATATATTTCTCATTAAGAGTAGCAGCAAGTTGTCAATAATAAACGTTGAAAAAACCGAAGGGACAATCAGGAATAGACAATTCAGAGAAAACCGAAGGGACAATCAAGAATAGACAATTCAGAGAAAACCGAAGGTGCAATCAAGAATAGACAATTCAGAGAAAACCGAAGGGCCAATCAAGAATAGACAATTCAGAGACACATGCAAGGAACAGAACATTCTCCAGGGACGAAGTAGTCATTGCTATGTATAAGGTTCGTCTCACATAATCAGCAGCGGAGACACTATGTCATATTTATATATCCCTCGGGATTACTTTTGAGAAATTTAACTTTAGTACGTACAATTACAGTGCTCTGGGTGGATGTCATTTGGCCTGGTGGCATTTGTTGGTTGTAACCATATCCACATGAAATATCACTAAACTCTGTAGTTTGTGGCTGGTAAGGTTGTTGTTGGTGAACGAATCCCTGTGGATTAAGTTTTACGAACTGTTGTACATGTTTTACATGTTCTTTTTGTGGAGTCGTTTCTTGTTGCAATGGCTCCTGGGATGGTGGTGCATACGGAGGCGGATTTCCCATTGCCAATTTCTCAGCAGCAGCTACTTGGTTTTCTTGTCCTGTAACATTATTAAATAGAAATTATTGCACTTGACCTCACAATAATTAAATCAGAGGAGGCTCCGAGGAGTCCGTAACGCTAGTTAGATTTGATTGATTTTTTGTGTTTTAACGCCACTTTCTAGTAATATTTCAGCTATTTCATGGCGACCAGTCTTAGTGGTAGAAGGAG
>MJUT01039478.1:69131-91437 GCA_002080005.1 Gigantidas platifrons
GAAAATTTATGATTTTAAAATTGTCTCGTTTATCATAAACTTTAGTACTCAGTTGACCACTGTCGTCAAATTCGAGGTATAAGTCCAAAAATGATGCGAACGAAGCTGTATCTGTGGTCTCCTTAATTTCTAGCTCTGGTGGATATATCAATGGAAGAAATTGTGCAAATCTAGAATTATTGATAGAGAAAACGTTACCTGTATGTGAAATTAAAGGCTCTAGCCTCATGAATCTTCTTATCTTTTACAAGCTTTTGAAGAAACTCCGACTCATATGAGTACAATAATAAACCGGCTAGAAGAGGGGCACAATTCGTACTCATTGGTATGCCGACGACCTGCTGAAACAGTGTCCCACCAAAGGAGACAAATATGTTATCGATGAGGAACTCCAGCATACTGATCACTTGTTCCTCGGAGTAACATGGTTTACCTCTTTGAATTTTGTTTGAAAAATATGTGGAATTGTAGCCTAATTCAACAAATTTTGAGCCATCGTTTCAATCACTGAAAGCTTTGTGAATTGTTTCTTTTAAGTGGGTTTTTAATTTGTAATGCAGTAGGGTGGTATATAAAGTTGAAACATCAAAAGTTTTGATGGAGGATACCTGACAGAAAGATTTTGATTGAAGGTTACCCAAAAGATTTTTTAGAGTTTTTCAAAATCCACATGTCATGTATGTCACTACGCGATTCAACAGTTTCACAATATTTCTGTTGTCCCTCTTTTACTGCAGACAGAATCTTTGTCAGGTGAATAGACAATTATTTCGTCGAACAAGTTGATGATCCCGCTGTGTACCTTTCTTTGTATGGTGTCCTATGGAGTTTAGGTATCCAATACATATAGGGTAAATCATCAGACTCTTTACCAAAGGGAATGCTTAAAGAGGTCGTGAAGGATCTGTGGTTAACTAGGGTTTCATCTTTGTCGAACGAAGTTGGTTTGTATGTGGTATTACCAGAGGTGTTGTTATTTTTGCCTAATTCCTGGATTAGACATTCGTAGTACTATGATTTACATACAAAGACGATGTTGTTGGAAGCCTTGTTCGCAGGAACGATAACATATTTGTCATGAAGAGAGGAAAGACACTTAACAACTTCTTGGTCTTTAAATGCAGACTTAGGTCGACTATTAACACAATTTTTGAGTTTGCGAATCCGACCTTGTACTAGAGACCTGATTGTTCAAACCCACTCTGACAAGGATTCTAACTCAGGATCTTTTTCTACTTCTCTCTTTATTCACCCTTTGGCATAATCGTCAACAGCATCAATAATTTTCTTGAAATTATGTTTCCAATTCATGTGTTGAGGTTCTCTGAATTTAGGACCATGAAAAATTACCTTTTGAAGACTCTCATGCTGAATGATATTCAGATCATCAGTGATTACATGTCCAGATGGGTTATACTGAAAAGGAGAGTGGGAGCAGTCACAAGTCAGAGGGTTATTGAGGTACTCTTCAATGTTAATATCTTGCAACGCTTCTTTGTTGTTGAAATTTTACTGGTCAATGCTGTTAGTGTAGCTATAGGAGATAATGGGAACAGATTGATTTTTGAAATAGGGTGGAATTTCTTTTGCGACCTCTTTTCTATTAAGAATGTTGCTGATGTTAATAGCATCGATCGCTTTGTTAGCAAATGGAATATGGAGGAAGTTTATGTTGTTATCATGAAGAGGTTCAGATCGAACTGGTTTGAAAAAACGAAAGGACGCCACGTCACAGATAATGTTAGACGATATGTACTTAGGAGAAAAAGGATCTACGCCTCCTTTGTCAAGTCCAAAATCCTTAAGATCTTTGAGGTAGTTTACAGATAGTGAAAATAAGATAGTACGGATGTGATGAATTCCAAGAGGTTTCTGTATATTAGAAAGTAAATCATTAAAAGTATCTTGTAACGGTCTTGATTTAGAGGACTTTTTAACATTCGGATGTTGAATTCTGTTATGACCATGGCTACGTTTTTCCCTTGGATTAGTATTAAAAAGACTCATCACGTTGATTTCACTGTATCCATGACTTGACAAATTTCCCACTCCTTTGATGTTATTATTGCATCCGTAAGGTATTGCAGTACCTATCTCCTTAATCCAAAGCAACTCTCTATCGGTACTAAGTTTTGGGCTGCCTGTTTGATGGTAAATCTTCTCGATGATTCGAACTTTCATCGTCAAACATCGGTCATAACCTTGTTGATTAAATGATTATACAAAATCCTGTATTAGGGATCTTTTGCATCATATCGATGTTTGTTCATTTCTACTTCGCAATGCTTGACGAGTTTCCCCATCATACACAAGTTCACAGAGTGTACAGTCTATGCCGTAACTGTCTTTGAATATTCAAACAATGGTTGAGGGTATCGGTTATTTTAATAGAACTAATATTATACATATGACAATCTCTGTGTCGCGATGATTAAATGTATTATGTATAATGTTACGAGGTAGCTTGCATGGTCAGTTATTTCCCGCATTTTATGTATTTTGTATTGTGCTCAAGAATATAGCGTTCTTTATAATAACGTTGTTCGCCTTGTTGTATACCATCGTTTAAACGTATATTAGTCATATGTAGAAAGCACTGGCATGGCATTACAGTAATAGGTGAGACGTTGGCCCATACAATAGTTTAACCTGTCAAATTGTTATTGACGTGCCTGTACCAGGCCAGTAAGGTGAGGGGTGGTGTATTTGTGCGTTAGTGATACCAAGCCAGGAAGGTGAGCAGTCATGTATTTGTGTGTTAGTGGTATCGATGTTGCCTCTTTCTATGATTTTTCTGTTGGATTTTGTAAATGTTCCTCCTTAGCTTTTGATAATCTAGAACTGACTCATCAAAATACATCTGTTTTGTAGCTATGCCGTTTCTGATAGGACGCTCATCGTATTGCTCACATAGTCAAGAACGGTAAAAGCCACCAGACGCAAGCTAGTGACCAATTTCTAGCGACCAATAAGACGATATGTCTAAAAACAAAAACAAAAAATAAATAAGAGCAACATGTACTTTAAAAGATTTCTAGCGGCCAATAATAAATAAATTTCTGTAATTGTACATTCAACACATGGAATCGACATCTGGGCATACAGGAAACATCACCAGTCCACAATGCAAAGTTGACATTTTACACCATACTTTGGAAATAAGGTGTAGAATCTCACACAAACTCTCATGTGAGTAAAAGACAGTACATTTTATGTTCTATTTCCCATATTCACCCGAACATAGACTAGTTCTTCTCTTTACTTGGCTAAGTAACGAAGACACAAATATATTTTGGGATGGCGAGCTAACAAAACAATCAGCCAACTTTAAATAAATACAGCGTAAACAAAACAATTTACTTTCATGTAAACCGGTATGTAATTTAGATTTGTCAGCGTTATGTCAAACAAAATAAAGTCCTAAGATTCCCCGTTCACACGAATACGTCTCATAAATTAATAAATAAGTGAAAATAGAACATCAGAAAAATATAGCAATACGTTTTATAAGAAAAAACAAAATATAAACCCAGAGCTTAGAACAAAAGTAGTCCCTTTTAAAGAAAACAGTTCCTTTGACTTTGTTGCATTGTGAATAATACTGAATGGAATGGAAAAATTAAAATTGATAATTAAGGTTAAATATATAAGAATTTTTGTTGCATTTATTTGTATTTGAATCCTTTATGGAGGTCTTGATGCATGACCTATAAACACTGAAATACCAGGAATAAAGTTGCTATTTTTAGAGCACGGCATGTCCCGGAGCATGACATTTCGCTGCAAGACTTTAACATCAAATCATTTAAGGACCGGGCTAAACCTTTGATTTAAACCCCCAAGTGGCAAACAACTTTTCCGTCCATTTGCAATTTTCATTGAATATTTATAGGGTTCCCTCCAAAAAAAATCCAAACATCAAATTTGATATTTGACACCCTGATGTGGGCTTGATGTGAAGAATACCACTAATGCACTTAAGTCAGTTAAAGGCTCGGACAATACCTTTGACTTGAACCCAAGAGGGAAAGAGCTTTGCAGTCTTTTGACAATGGGATATTTATAAACCTCCCCCCGCAAAAAAATCAAAATATCAAAGTTGATATTTGACAACCTGCTGTGGCCTTGAGGTGCAGAATCCCACCCATTTACTTAAGTCAGTTGAAGGTCCGTACAATACATTTGATCTAAATCCCGAGTGGGAAAGAACTTTTCCGTCCTTTGGTATTTTTTCATCGGATATATATAGGGTTCCTCAAATATCAAAGTTGATATTTGACACCCTGCTGTGGGATTGAGGTGCAGAATCCCACACATACACTTTATTCAGTTAAAGGCCTGGACAATACATACATCTGACTTAAACCTTAGTGGGAAAGAACTTTCCCGTCCTTTGGCAATTTTTCATGGGATAAAAAGAGGTCCCCCCAAAAAATCCAAATAACAAAGTTTATGTTTGACACCTTGCTTTGGGCTTGAAGTGCAGAATCCCACCCAGGCACTTAAGTCAGTTAAAGGCCCGGATAATGCCTTTGATTTACTCCCGAAGTGGGAAAGAACTTTATCGTCTTTTAGCAATATTTAATGGGATATTTATAGGCCCCCAAAAAAATCCAAATAGCAAATTTGATATTTGACACCCTGATGTGGGTTTGGGGTACAGAAACCCATTCAGACCCGGGTAATACCTTTAATTTAAGCTCCAAATGGGAAAGAGTATTGCCGTCCTTTGGCAATTTGTAATGGGATATTTAAAGGGTCCCCTAAAAACAATCCAAATAACAAAGTTGTTATTTGACACCCTACAGTGGGCTTAAGGTGCAGAATCCTACCCAGGCACTTAAGTCAGTTGAAGGCCCGGGCAATACCATTGATTTAAACCACACGTGGGAAAGAACTTTGCCGTGTTTTGGCAATTTTTCATGTCATATTTATAGGGTCCCCCCAAAAAAATCCAAATAACATAGTTGATATTTGACACCCTGCTGTGGGCTTGAGGTGCAGAATTACACCCAGGCACTTAAAGTGAGTGGAAGGTCCGGGAAATACCTTTGACTTAAACTACAAGTGGGAAAGGACTTTGATGTCATTTGGCAATTTTGCATGGGATATTTATAGGGTCCCCCTAAAAATTCAAATATCAAATTTTATATTTGACACCCTGCTTTGGGCTTGAGGTGCTGAGTCCCACCATGGCACCCGGGTAATGCATTTCATCTAAACCCCAAATATTATTTGGATTTTGGGGGGACCCTATAAATACCATATGAACAATTGCCAAAGGACAGCAAAGTTCTTTCCTACTTTGGGGCTTAAATCAAATCAAATCTGAATGTGCAATTACAGTATTACATTTATTATTGGTCGCTGGAAATCTTTAAAGGTACATTTAGCAAAAAAAATGAAGCATTCCCTCTCACCCTGCGTCAATATAGTTTTATTGACCCAAACCTCTAGTCAGTGAAACGATGTGGGAACACGACGGGTGCCACTATTTAGACTTCCACAACACATAAGTTTGCTTCCGGTTTATAGTGGGGTTCGTGTTACTCGATCTTTAGTTTTCTGTGTAGTGTTTTGTAGATTGTTTTTTGTCCTTTTTCTTTTTGCCATTGTGTGGTCTGTCCTTGTTCGATTTACGGATTCTGATTACCCCGTTGGTATCGTCAATCTCTAATTTCAACAACTTACATTGTGACGTCATGAACTTTTACTAATTGTTCGTGGTTGTAAACGCTACAAAAGGTAAAACTGTTTGGGTTGTTGTGATATGTATAGCCCTATTAAAAAAAACTATTCCTAAATCAAAATGATGTCGTGAAAAGGTTTTGGTGAACATAAGAATTTAATGTTTCTCACTAATTTTGTTTGGAAGCACATGAACTAATAAAATGAAGAACAAAAAATGAATAAAAACACAAACAAACAAAATGACAAACAAACTAACATACAAACCAATAAACATAAACAAAAAACAAAAAAACTAATACAAACAAAAACATAAATGTCCTATGATAAGTTTGAGTTTATACGTTTTATTACAAATTAAGCTTAACAAATACATAAAAATAAACTGAAAGAAAAACTATTTACAACAAAAAATATCTTCAAGACATATTATATATAATTCTACAAATAAGTTTTATTCGAATTAGTATTGTTTTGTCAAGAATAAATTATGACTGATTACCAGCTTAAGCAGTCACGACGGGACAACTAAGTAAACTATGAAAACATGAACTACTCTTTCCACTCTTTGCATTGTATTTGGTGAAATCATATGAATTAGTTTCCAGTTCATTTTTATCCACTTGGCAAAAAACTGCTAGGATTTTGAAGCATAAGAATTTGACGATCGTTTTTGTACTTGAAAACTTTCCAATCAAAATGCTTTATTCTGCGCATGTGTCGCATATGTTTGGCCTAAAGTGTCCATTAAAATCTTCAATTACAAAACCTTTGAGCATCCCGAGCTAAAACAGCTAAAAATACATTGTCATAGCTCGATAATTTTGCAGTAAAAGTATGAAATTCATACTCATTAATCATAGCTTGGTTGTGGAGAAGTCTTGGTATGGTAGTTAATTACTATCTATGTAATCAGTGTTCATCACCAGTAACGTTTAGAGTTCGAATCCCGCTCAGGCGAGGTGTACTCGATACAAAATTATGTGATAAATATTGTTAGTCACCTGAGACAGGACGGCTGTTTTCTCCGGGAACGGTGGTTTTCTCCATCAATAGAACTGAACGCCACGATATAGCTGAAATATTGTTGAAAGTGGCGTTAAATACCATACCCCTACAAGTTGACCAAAAGGAAAACGAGATACAAAAGCTGATATAATTTGTGAATGTGAATTAAAGAAGAAATGTTTCATGCTGTCTCATCCAACGCTACGAACGTTAAGTTACGAATTAATTTGAATTAGAAAGTTGGTGCTTAACGCCACTTTCAGCAATATTTTAGCTATATCATGGCGACCAGTTTTAGTGGTGGAGGAAGCTGGAGTACCCGGAGAGAACCATCGACCCTGGGCAAGCATCTGGTAACCTTATCACTTGCGGCTGCGAGTCGAGTAACGTAACAGAATATCCAGTAAACTATTAAAAAAACACTGTTAATGACAAAATGTGAACATTATGTATATTAAAATTCTTTAATCAGTAATAATTATATATGAGTATGACAATTGTATACTGTAGTACTGAAGCGAATTATTTACATCTGGTAAATTAACCTTGCATAAAATCGTAGATATCTAATATCATGTTATCAAATTTATGTTAAGCTGTTTGTTCTTAGGTTTTAACTACCACTGAACTGTACATCTTCAGCTCAGAAACAAAAGTTTAGGTTTTAAAACTTTCTAATTACCGATTTATGTTTTTTTTACCTCTTTATTGAGATCAGAGTAAATTAATCCAACACAGTTAACTACATTACGAATAGTAGGCTCTCCCGGAAGTTAAGTAAGCATGTCTATGTATGTACAATGCACAAAAGAAAAAGTGAAGCTATATATAATAATAAAATAATAAAAAAACAAAAACAAAATATGTACGCATCGGATATTAACAGTTCATATTCAGTTAATCCTATCTAAACCGCACACAACATTTGTGTTTGAAATAGACAGGTGTTGGGCTTATACAGGAAAAATTTACAAAGACATCCTACATTGGGATTCATTAAAAGTTCGGTTTATACAGGATTCCGGTTTAATCAGTGTTCGGTTTAGACGGGTTTCACTGTAATTAACATTGTATATATTTACGAACAGAGACCAATGAAAACAAGTTACAGGTATATGTGACTTCTTCAACGAAACATGATTGTACATCATTTATTTTAAATTAAACATTTTTTCAAAGGTATTTTCATTAATTTCAATTTTTCTTTAATTCCCAATGTACTTTGTTGAAGTTTTGCTGTTGAAGTTTTTTCAGTCAATGTACTATGAAAATATATTTGTAGTAAACATTGCAATTAACGTGATATAAATGAAGATTCCAGAGACGAATGAAGCGATGGCCAAAGACCTTGCCGAGCTTGCTGACCTCCTGGCTTCATCGTACCTCATCTCTGCTGCTTCATGTTGTGACTGTGAGAGGAAAATAAATTAAATTAAATCAAAATAGATAAATCAATTAATAAAATAAACAAAATAAACAACAACAAAAAATGAAATAAATAAATAAAATGAATAAATAAAATAAATAGATAAATTAAAAAAAAATGTATTTACGTCAACGTATTCTATATTCTAATTTTAATAACCGTAAATGATTGCTGTTTAAGGTCAAATGGGCAATTTCTCGAACACGTTACCTTTATACGAGATGACGATGATGTGTGCCCTATAATATTCTAACACACTGATTTGATTTTTAAAAAAGAGATATTTCTCTAAGAGGGGATGTTTGGGCTCATAAAACTAGTCTAACTCGCCACTTTTCTCATAGAAGTGCCTGTATCAAGCCAGAACATTTTTGTTTTTCATTCTGTATTACAATGAAGAACGGGCTACATGTATACTTGTAGTAAAACCCGGAAATATTAATCCTGGCCCCATTACAGCATTTTTTTTTAAATTAATTGACTCCTGGATGCTGCACATTTACCAGTGAACCAGGTTTCAATTTGCGGTGATTTTACAATATGATCTTGGGATGACTTTTTCTTCCTGAAATGCCTTTCGAATTAAGAGATGTGGAAAGGGACCTATTAATGGAACCGAAGATGGTTACCCTTCCGGAGCACCAGGTCTAACGCTGTTTTGTAAGAGTTCGTGGTGGCCAATCTTTTGTTTTTTGTATTAATTTATCGCATTAATGTCGTTTTGCAGCATCGCCCATATTCTCCAATATCCATTCGAATTTGAGTATCATATATTTAAGAAATAAATCATGGAAGCCAGAATATGTTTTGAGTTTTAACATGGGTTGGCGGATATTAGTATTTTATCGGATGTATATCATTATCGAAGATAGCGAGCGAATCGGTAGCGGGTTTTCCCCGTCGGTCTAATGAAGTATTTGGCGGGTTTTATTAGGATAATAAATGGTTCGTCGCTATGCTTATCGAATAGGTGCTAACGTGTACTATTGGTGGGTTTCAATCCCACTGCGTGAAAACAAAAATAAAATGTCAGCTAAACTATCTAACTCTAGCATTGTTGGATAGAAAGTTCAGCCGTTTATAGAATAAAAATGTTTATTATAGTCGCTTATTCTTTTGGGCTCCAGTGGAATAGATACATACGGTTGTTACTTAATTTAATATTATTTTATTGCACATAAAACAGAAATGGGATTGGACAAAGAGTTATCACAACTTATGGACTGTCGTCTCCCTACAAGTAATACACATATAATAATGTCAACAAATCTACTTCATACATAAATTTAAATAATATTTAGCACAATATAGTGAAACATGGGAAATAAATTGATATTGATGTAGACCAGATGACCGACCGACCACTGATTATAATCTTTTTTGAAGATAATAACATTTTCGTTTGTATTAATTTCATCGTTTCCAAAGAGTAACGTTTCTATATTTTTGTGGGATTATCTTAGATTTCTAAAAAGACAATCTCTTTCGTTTTGGTATAACGGACTCTCTATTAGATAATGAGTTGAATCTTCAAAAGGTGCACCACATTGACATTTTGGGTTGTTACTTGTTTGAGACGATAACACATATTTATATACAGGATGTGGCCGAGTGGTCTAGGGCCATGGACATAAGGCTAAGTGATTGGTGCTGCAGTGCATCAATGGTGTAAATTCAAATCCCGTCGAGGGACGAACACAAATTTGTCAGCTCAAAGATCTAATTTAAACACTGTTCGGTTTAATTTTCAGACGAATATAAATATATATATATATATATATATAATAAAAACTATAAGAATGCTTGGAGCTTTCGACTGAGCAACCAGTCTGCGTCAGCATGTTTACTAGATATATCAGTCGAAAGCTCCAAGCATTCTTATAGTTTTTATTATAATTACAACTAAAGATTTTTCATATATATATATATATATATCGGTGGCTTTCCTCCACCAATAAAACTCACCACCACGATATAACTGAAAAGTTGTTGAAAATGGAATTATAAACCACACACACACACACACACACACACACACACACACATCCACCCACCCAAATCCCTCTCCCCCACACACACATATATATACTAACGTGTGATGCAGATACGATGGCCGCTAATCCAAGCGGCCAACAACAGCATAAGCACGACAAAATAGCAGGCAGCATGTAATTATAAGGAACCGGATTATTTACCACCATCTCAGGTGCAAAATGTGGTTGGTTTACCTGCAGAGAAAAATAGTGCAGTACACTAGCTGATATTTAAAATACTGTGAGCACAACCACAAATGCGATTGATTTTAATGGTTTTGGAAGATATTGTCCAATAGTATCATGAAGATTTTTCCAGTGATATATCGTGAGTACTACAGCAGAAATCTAAGTTTTTATTACTAACACTGGGTCGAAACATCTGGGGGTGGACTACTAGCGCATGAATGTATTACCCAGCCAGTAGCCTCAGACACAGGTTACCGTAGTCGATTTTGGTTTTCCTGTTTAGACCCTTTGTGTTCTTGATTCTAAAGACTTTCACATTATTTCTTTTTAAATCCTTCGACATTGAGCATACCTCATGAAGATGATTCCTAAACGTAGATATCTAATTTAGTGCGCACGACCTGTTTCTGGAATAGCATTCAACATGTTCGCTCATTGTAAAAAGATTGGAAAGTCAAAAAACACAATGAACCAAAAACCGTATATATGTACAGGTCGTTTGTTATTGTCTGGGTTTTTTAAGAACAATATTGTACTTGAACCTGTATTTAAAACACATGTAAACATGCAGTTTCCAGAGTAATAGAAAAATGAGGTCAGAATATGGCTCTTAATTATTAAACTGGTAATTATAAATGAATTAATATTGTTATACATAACAGGCGATGTTGTACATGAAACCCAACAAATGAACATAATTTGTTGCTAAACACATATACATGTATTTGTCCTAAACAGCATTATGTAATAAAGTATGTCAGCGACAACTCTGCAATTTTCACGAGGAACTCCGGTTACCTCCACTAATAACATTAACCGACACGGTATAGCTGAAATATTTTGATACCCTAATCCATATATTTCTCTACAGGAGAACGTGAGTTCCACCCCTATTTTTAGTGGGGTGCGTGTTGTTCAATCTTTGCTTTTGTAGATAATTGTTTGTCCTTTTGAGCATTGTATTTTGTCCCTTTGATCATTGTATTCTGTCCTTTTGGTCATTGTATTCTGTCCTTTTGAGCATTGCATTCTCTCCTTTGATGTACGGCTTCTTATTACCCCTTTGGTATCTTTTAACTTTTCTTCAATATATATATAGAGATGGATTTATCAACTGATAAACTGTTGTTAGCAAATAAGAAATGTAATTAATTATAAGTTTTAGTGTGCAATGTTGTTTAACATCACATTAACAGAACATCATCTTTAGTCATGACGAGAACAAGTTAACAACATCCAGTTGTTTGTAGGAGAGTTTATTTCTTATGGAATATCTGTGTCACAAATGACCACAGATATGTTCCAGTTGCCGTAACCACTTCCCGTCCCTTTTCTCCTATATGAGTTATGGCTGGGTTTGTATCTATATTAACACGACGGATGCCACTAGTGGAGCAAGAACTTCCCACACTTCCGGAGCACCTGAGTTCACCCCCGGTTTTTAGTGGGGTTCGTGTTACTCGAGCTTTAATACTTTATCTTTTGGCCATTATGTTGTCTGTTCTTCGTCGCTATATAAATTCTGATTACCCCTTTGGTGTCTTCAAACTCGTCTTATTGTGTTATTTGTTTATTTTTGCATAGGGTGATGTCCAACATTTTGCTGTTGTTCTGTGTTGTGTTTTTTGTTTTGTTTTTCGTCGTCCTGTATCTTGTGTACCCAATGTTGCCAGTTTCTCTACATTGTCCATTCTTGATTGTCCTTTAGGTTTTCTCTCTCTCTCTCTCTCTCTCTCTCTCGTTTATTCATGAAAGTACAAATGTGGCATTTGAATCAACAAATATATATATAGGAAAAGGGAGGATTTAATGATGAGTCGGAAAATCTTTGCCCTATAGATGGTCACCAAACACCACTTCAAACAATATATTTCTCATTAAGAGTAGCAGCAAGCTGTCAATAATAAACGTTAGAGAAAACCGAAGGGGCAATCAAGAATAGACAATTCAGAGAAAACCGAAGAGACAATCAGGAATAGACAATTCATAGACACATTCAAGGAACTGAACATTCTCCAGGGACGAAGTAATCCTTTCTATGTATAAGGTTCGTCTCACACAGTCAGCTGCGGAGACGTTGTCATATTTATGCATCCCCCGGGATTGCTTTTGAGAAATTAAATTTTAGTACGTACCATTACAGTGCTCTGGGTGGATGTCATTTGGCCTGGTGACATTTGTTGGTTGTAACCATATCCACCTGAAATATCACTAAACCCTACAGTTTGTGGCTGGTATGGTTGTTGTTGCTGTACGAATCCATGTGAATTATGTTGTATGAACTGTTGTACATGTTCTCTTTGTGCAGTCGGCTTTAGTTGCAATGGCTGTTGGGGTGGTGGTGAAAACGGAGGCGGATTTCCCATTGCCAATTTCTCAACTGCAGCTGCTTGGTTTGCTTGCCCTGTAACATTATTAAATAGAAATTATTGCACTTGACTTCAAAATAACGAGAGGAGGCTCCGATGAGCCTGTAACGCTAGTTAGATTTGATTGATTGTTGGTGTTTTAACGCCACTTCTAGCAATATTTCAGCTATATCATGGCGAGCAGTCTTAGTGGTGGAAGAAGCCAGAGTACCCGGAAAGAAGCACCGACCATGGGGAAACAAGTGATAAGCTGTATCACTTGCCGCTGAGAGTCGAGTGCATCTTTTTTGTAATTTAAAAAGCCGGGCACGAACCCACGCCGCATTGGTGATAGGCTTGTATGAGTTGTTAGGTAATCCAACTTACCCGCTAGTTAGAGTAATGGTCTATAAACCACAGATTGTACCTTATACTGTAAACAGGTTAATGCAGGTGATGTAAAATTTGACGATCTATATCTGAAAATATTTGTACATTCGCGATTACTTTCAGTTTTCCGTTACACAATTTGCAAAACATTAATATTAACTGTCTATAATTTGGCGGTTAAAGAAGAAAGGTCAAATAAATACAGAATATCCACCCCGAGAAAATAACCAATGATACAGGAGTAAACGTGCACAACCAACAGATTATGATTACAATTGTGTATATTGTTTGTTTTCTTCTGGAATAGCCTTTCATCATGTACACATAAAGTCGAAAGAATGGAAAGCCAAATACTTTCAAAGTCTTTTGGAGCGAGAATAACAAAGGGCATAACCAAGAGATCCAAAATCGACTACTGTCAGAGGTAAAAAAAAACTTAGCTTTGATAATAATTACATTTTGTCTACCTGCTTATCCAGTGGTCACTTAAAACCGGCATTTGCGGTAGTGCATCCCGACAACATTTGTGGAGCTTATCATCAGATCACTCAGGGTATTGTGTTATTAATAGAATGAGAAAAAAAAATCCCCGTTGATATGAACAGCATATTTATGAAACTGTATTTCACATGACCATCGTGACCTAAATGTCACGTACATACCTTAGATATTTGAATTTTTGAAATGATTTTTGTATTTTTGCAGACTGATGAAGAATATTATTTTTAATATTTTGCTCCAAAAGTAACTGTGAAACTATGTATCATTGATTTTTCCTACTCGTGATAACTGTGGTCAAAATAACGAACAGTTTGAATGTTGGCTCCGCCAAAAAACTATTTACCCATCAGTTTTACCCACCAGAATTCGCAGATCCTACTTTTTTACTTTCAGTGTTTTATTGTTGTTATTTGGCTGATGCGGTCTTTTGAGCTATAACCTCGACACATGTATGGCTTTCCTAAGCCATTACCTATAATGCCATCAGGTTCATCCTTCTCTTCTTTCCAATTGTGTTTTGAGGCTTGACAGATTATTAGTTCCTCGAGTGAGTGAGTGAGTGAGTGAGTGAGTGAGTGAGTGAGTGAGTGAGTGAGTGAGTGAGTGAGTGAGTGACGCCGAATGAATAATTTTAAGGTATATCATGGCGAGAACAAGTTATATGTAAATGAGATGATGCTGATGTTAACACACTTAGTTGGAATTGTATAGTGTTAGCTCACTTAAACAACATAATTATATTTGCTTAATGCCACTTTCGACAATGTTTCAGTTATATGGTGGCGGTCAGTTTAATTGGTGTAGGAAATCGAATAGGAAACCACCGACCTGTCGCAAGTCACTGACAAATTTTATCACATAATGTTGTATCGATCACACCTCACCTCAGCGGAATTCCGATTCACAACGTTATTGGTGATAGGTTGCTGTTAATTCAACGACCATCGCGACTGTTCCTTTACATAGGTGATTTGTGGCTAATAAAATATTATCTAGCCATTAATTATGTTGTCAACCCAAATTTTTAAAGACGGCAGTATTTCTATCCTACGTTTGAAATAGATTAAGCAAGCATTTGCTTAACACCGACATATTATTGTGCCTGTCCGAATTCAAGATATGGATCACCAACGCCATAAATTATGTCTTACTCTTTAAGTGTTCAAAGGTTTGAGTTAAGAGGTAGTTGTTCGTTTTGTCGATACTGGTGGAATTATTGACTGTTTAAACTTTCTTTTCATTATGATGGAAAACGGCAGTAAATAATTCATTGTTCAATGCACAATGGATACATGATACAACACCAAACCAAAATGATAATAACCATATGGAGCTAAAAAAAAAATGCATAAAACGTGAGTGGCATCACGAGTTCTAGATAATAACCTCCTTCAATATTTACCAACGTCACCTTCCACAATATTTTAGTTATATTTTCAGTTTTAGTGATATGGATCAGAGCACAAAGAACGCAGTAAATACCATCGACATGTCTCACGCACCATGACGGATCACCAAACTTTTTGATATTTTCAACAATATTGTATTTAAATGAACTGCAAACAGGATTTGTTTATACAGGTAAATTTTTAATAACAATTTTACAATTTTTTTTAAGTTTAAATATCGACATTTTAGTCGTCTGCTTATTTGTGTCATAAAGAAAACTATATCTAAAAATTATATCAAAAAAGTTCCCTGTGGTTTACGCATACTGACAATAAAAAAATATCTACCCATTAATTCTGTTGTGAACCCAAATGTTTAAAGAAGGCAGTATTCCTATCTTACTTATGATATAGATTAAACAAATATTGGTTTAACACCGATATATTAGTTTGCCTGTCCCAATTCAAGATATGGATCACCAACGCCATTGTTCGTTTTGTCGATACTGGTGAAATTATTGGCTGTTTAATTGATTACACTTTTGACAAAAATATACTTTGCAACTAAAAAAAGGGCCTAAAGATGGAAAAAAAACAGTCACATACGATAAATTGGATAAATTTCCGGTTACGTTAAAGTCAGTATATATTGTTACCACCATGTGTGGCTAGCACTGTTCTGCATCTCCCTCGCTTGGCTCGAATCAAATGTTGTATACGAACCTGTGGTATCCTTTGCCATTCACGTTGCAAAGCTTCACTGAGTTGGTCCAATGATTGAGATAGGGATTGGCGTTGGCTGACGCGTCTATGAAGTTCGTTCCAAAGATTTTTGGTTAAAATCCGTCGACAATGGGGACCATGGCAATACATTAATGTTGTTTTGAGTTAGGATATACATGGTTTCCCTTGCTGTATGGAACCGCGCATTGTACTGCTGAAATATATCCCTTTGTCGGTCAATAACATTGAGTATATGTTGCTGCAAAATATCGTCTCTATAACGTTGACCTGTTAAATTTCTTTGGACACGCACACAATTTGTTCTGTGGTTGTTGGATATATCTGCCCACACAATTCCACCTTGGCGAAGACTGTTACGGACTGTCTGATCGGAATTTCTCCGTAAACGTTGAATTTCCGGGTGAGATCAGTTTTCAGAGATTGTCCAGCATGAACACGGCAGATGACGTTGATATGTGTAGCACAGTCCAATCTTGGCATAGCGGAATATCACAGTAGCAATGACATTCGCATGTTTAACACACAAGTTTTATACACAATAGTTTCACGGGTGACTTAACCACAGGTTTCCTGTGGAATACATGAATAATTGTTCTGCACGAAAACGCTAACCTTCATTTTTTTTCGTCTTGAACAATACACTTGGCGAGTGACCAAATTACTCGTACCTGCATTTTGTATTTTAAATACACCTTTAATAGCTAATTACTTAAAATTTAATTATTTTATATTCATTTATTTATTTACCCCTTTATTTTAAAAATGAATCAGACATATGGGTTTCTCTCTCTTTTATTGCACAGTAATAACGATGCTCGGTTCGTCTTTTAGCTATTCTGTGTCCAACACATATTGTGTTGTGTTTTTCTTCCATTGTTTTGAAAACCCTATGTTGCCAGTTTCTCTGGATTGTTCATTTCTGATTGCCCTCTTGGTGTTCTCTAAAGTTTATTTACTCACTAAAGTTGCCAGTTTTATTCCCACTCGTAGCGATGTAAAGTGTACTCAGTACAACTTATTGTAACTAAGTTCGTCGTCAGTGATTGGCGGCAGGTCGGTGGTTTTCTGTAGGTACTTGCAGTTTTCCCTCCACTTAAACTGAGCCCCACACGATAAATAAAATGTTGTTAGAAGTTGTGGCATTAAACACCATTCAACCAAACTAAAGAAAACTCCTAAATGGATTTCACTTGATATACGTTTTCTTACTTCTGGATATACTGCTCATTAGTTTGTATAAAACCAATTCCAAAAAATAAATGATGTACCTAAAATGTCGGCCATTATATCATTATGTCATTCCCGGATTTGATTAAGAAACACATTTTGTTGTTTCAAATAGAAATAACTTACATATGTAGAACATTACAAAGCGTAAACATTATACATGTACATTTATAAAAGTGCTGAATGTATACTATGTTAACGTATACGTGTAGTTAACTTTTTAGAGCCCCATTGCACATCTGGACCGCCATAATTTAGTATAATTGGATTAAAAACAAGGTTTTACTCAAATCATTATTTAGCTGTGACTCATCCCTTTCAAAAAGGGATGTTGGTGTTTTTGCGCATAGATGACAGTAGCCGAATTTTGGCACTTTTGTTCTATTGTTTCAAAAACTTTAAATTATTTGGCTTTCCAATCTTACGATTTTTAGCGTACCTGAAGAAGGTTATTCCAGAAACACGTCGTGCGCACCAAATTTGATATCTACGTTTTAATTAAAACACAACCTAATTTTCATTTTAATGATACAAAAATTCAAAATCAAAATATTAGACATACCTGTCGCCATTTTGAGAATATCACCCTTGAATAATATCGAACAAATAACAGGATACAAATTTGAAGAAAAAACCCGTCACTGTGTTATATGGTACGTCCTAGAGCACTTTATTTTCTCAATTTAATTTATCAATCATAATATTGATATTTTATACATGAAATCAACAAAAGTTATATTTTTAGCTTATTTTTCACTAAAAAGAGAACCTTAAATTTAGTGACATAATTTTCTGAACAACTTTCATTAACTTTTCCAGGTATAACTGTTAAACATATTGATGACCATGTTCCTAGTGTTCGTGGTTCATGTGGTTACTTTGTATCCAAATTAAGTACAAAAAATCTAAAATTTGAAAATACATTTTTTGGGGTATTTGTATCAAAAATAACTACCTATGCAATCAGCGCTTATCACAATTAACGTTGTGATTTCGAACCACATTCAGACGAGGTGTACTCGATACAACATTATATGATAAAACTGACCACCACGATAAAACTGCAATATTGGTGAATGTGGCGTTAAACACATTACCTCCCCTATTTTTAGATATTATAATTATTTCACTAGTGTATACATATATTTCCAATCATTGGCATCCTTCAGTATTCACTATTAACCTGAAATCTAGGGTACCCAAAATTACCGACTGGTTCCCTAATAATGAATACCACAAACGAAGATCAAGACTACGCAGAACTAATTAATACAAAAACCATTAGTAACATTGATATCATCGATGTATATGAATATGATAGACTATCTAAAATTACACTTCTGACACAAATATACTTTGCAAAAAAAGAAAAGCATAATGGTTTGTTCAACATTTTATTCTGTTTTATCGATTTTTGTCTAGTATGCTTGGTATATTGGGCTAAATTTTCAAACACGAATGTCATACAGGATACAGAACAAAGATGCATGAATTGGATCAATTTCCGATGACGTTAAAGGAAGTATATATTGTGACAACCGTGTGGGGCTAACACTGTTCTGCATCTCCCTGGCTTGTATCGAATCAGATGTTGTATACGAACATGGGGCATCCTTTGCCGTTCATGTTGCAAAGTGTGACTGAAGTGGTTCAATGATTGAGATGGGGGTTGGCGTTGGCTGACGCGTCTATGTAGTTCGCTCCAAAGATTTGGGGTTCAAATTCGGCGACATTGAGGGCCATGACAATACATCAATGTTGTTCTGAGTTAGGAAATTTATGGTTTTCCTTGCTGTATGGACTCGCGCATTGTCTTGCTGAAATATTTCCCTTTGATGTTCAATAACATTGAGTATATGTTGCTGCAAAATATCGTGTTTTTAACGTTGACCTGTTAAATTTCCTTGGACAAGCACTAAGTATGTTCTGTGGTTGTTTGATATTTCTTTCCACACCATATCGCTTCCATCGCCATATCATCCACCTTCATGTACGAAGGCAGGATTGAAAGGTCATTTCGACGACTTTGCACGTATGTTCATCCATCACATATTTGGAGAAGAAAACGTGACTCATCGCTGAACCAAATTCAGCGCCAGTTCTACAAAGTCCAGACCCTCAAAGTATGACACCAATATTGAACACATGCACGTATGTGTACCGGGGAGAAAATGGTCCAACATAACGTCTTCTTGGCCGAATTCCGCCTTGGTGAAGACTGTTACGGACTGTCTGATCGGAAATTCCCCGTACACGTTGAATTGCCGGGTGAGTTCAGTTTTCAGATTGTCCGGCATGAACACGGCAGATGACATTGATACGTGTAGCACAGTCCAATCTTGGCATTGCGGAATTTCACAGTAGCAATCACACTCACCTGTTTAACTTGCAAGTTTTATACACGATAGTTTCACGGGTAACTTAACCACAAGTTTCCTGTGGAATACATGAACAATTTTTCTGCACGGAAATGCTAACCTTGATCTTTTAAGTCTTGAACAATGCACTTGGCGAGTGGCCAAATTACTCGTACCTGCATTTTTGTATTTTAAATACACATTTCATAGCTCATTACATTAAATGCAAATATTTTATATTTATTTATTTATTGACGACTTTATTTTAAAAAATGAATCAGACATATGCGTTACTTTTTTGGACAGTAATAACGATGCTCGGTTCGTCTTTTAACTATTCTGTATCCAACACATATTGTGTTTTTGTTTTTCTCACTCGTCTTGAGAACCCTATTTTGCAAGTTTCTCTGGATTGTCCATATCTGATTGCCCTTTCGGTGTTCTCTAAAGTTTATTTACTCACTAAAGTTGCCAGTTTTATTCCCACTCGTAGCGATGAAAAATGCACTCAGTACAACTTATTGTAACCAAGTTCGTCGTCAGTGATTGCCAGCAGGTCGGTGGTTATCTGTAGGTACTTGCAGTTGTTCCATCCACTGAAACTGACCCCCACACGATAACTGAAATGTTGTTAGAAGTTGTGGCATTAAACACCATTAAACCAAACTAAAGAAAACTTCAAAATGGATTTCATTTGACATACGTTTTCTTACTTCTGGACATACTGCTCATTAGTTTGTATAAACCCAATTCCAAAAAATAAATGATGTACCTAAAATGTCGGCCATTATATCATTATGTCATTCCCGGATTTGATTAAGAAACAAATATTGATGTTTCAAATAGAAATAACTTACATGTGTAGAACATTACAAAATGTAAACATTATACATGTACATTTATAAAAGTTCTGAATATTTACTATGTTATCGTATACATGTAGTTAACTTTTTCGAACCCCATTGCACATCTGGACCGCCATAATTTCGTATAATTGGATTAAAAACAAGGTTTTACTCAAATCATCATTTAGCTGTGACTCATCCCATTCAAAAAGGAATGTTGGTGTTTTTGGGCATAGATGACAGTAGCCGAATTTTGGCACTTTTGTTCTATTGTTTCCAAAAATTTAAATTATTTGGCTTTCCAATCTTACGATTTTTAGCGCACCTGAAGAAGGTTATTCCAGAAACGCGTCGTGCGCACCAAATTTGATATCTACGTTTTAATTAAAACACAACCTAATTTTCATTTTAATGATAAAAAAAAAGGTAAAGATCAAAATATTGAACATACCTGTCGCCTGATCTTGACATGCTGAACATGTTTGCTGTTTAAACTTAACACCTATCTCTTATAGTTTTCGAAATAAAGGAGGAAAAGTACAAAATATGCCTAATTGTGCAAATCGGTATACTGAAAGAAAAATTTCACAGTAAAACCCAGAATATATGTTAAAGTACTCATTGTCATGTAGCTGCAGTTAAAATTTGAGCTCATTTTGAGCGGCCATCTTCGTTTGAAGTCGGGATCACCGGACACAATTTTGGAAGGGTGCCTTCCAAGGTCCATTCCACCAAAGTTTGCTCTACAACCTACAGATTTATCAAACATAGTGCTCCAGCTAAAATCTGTACTTCGGGATGAGATTTCCAACATAATAAAGTCTGTTTTTAAAGACGAAATTGAAAATCATATAAAGGACTCCCTGCATACAGTAACAAACGAGATCAAAGTCCTTAAACTTGACAATGCCAAACTCAAGGCTGACATTGACGCCCTTGAACAATATGGACGCCGACAGCTCATCAGATTTAGTGGAATTGTAGAGACACCCGGCGAGAATACAACATACATTGTGAAGAACATAGTAAAGTCTGTAGACCGAGATCTGCCCGAAGGTGATATAATACGCTCCCATCGCGTTGGCAAGTTATACAAGCCTGGAAATGGTCCTCCAAAGCCAAGACATATTATCGTCCGCCTACGGGATAGTACAACCAAACGAAGAATTCTTAAGGCCAGCAAAGGTTTGAAGGATGGAGAACACTTTGCACACGTCAACATTAACGAGGACCTCACTAAAACTCGCAACACTCTTGCATATAGAGCCCTTCAACTAAAAAAGAAGAGATTTATTTCACAAACGTGGACAGTAGATGGTAAAATATTTGTGAGAAACAATCGTGATCTTGTAACCACCATTACCACTGATTACGGATTGAAACGATACATTTTGGACAATTTTCCAAATGCTATGGAAATCGCATATCCACATGCAAAAGAACCAAGGGCTTTAAATATACCACCACAATTCCAGTCTTATGCCGCCGCCGTGTTTCCTGGTGGTAGTAGTTTTTGAGGACCATCAATCTCTCTGACAATATTTAATAAACACATAAAGAAATAAATCTTATTAATGTATTCCCAGTATTTTTTTTCCCTGTCATGTTCATTTACTACCAATATACAATAAAAATTAGTTATATAGGTAGATTACAATCATTGTCAATAATATGTTATTATTATTATATATGTAAATTATAGACATATGATATTTTGTAAAGAAAGAAAACCTGCTGGTAACACAAACCTTCCAGACCGTATAAAAGAAATTTACTATACCCAAGCTCTGATAGTAATTTTATTTACTCATGCATGTCAAAATAAACAGATCACTATTCGCCGATAATCATGTGTTTCCGTGTTCAGTCTGTGTTATGTCACATGAAATCAATCCAACAATCGAGTTGCGCATGTTCCCGAAATAAGTTTAAATAACGTTGAACGATAAAACATATGAAGGACCGATTTCTAGTTCACTAAATTTTTAACTGGTTTACATTTGTACCAAACCTTCCATATGTTCGCTGTAAACTATTTCATAAAAAATAAATCTTATTTTGATAACCGTTACGATTTGTACAGAGGGACATGTCTCTGCGTGGGCGTAACAAGTATATGTTCAGACACAAACACGTCCGAGGTAAATAATAACTTATGGTAT